>CAUYON010039009.1:0-57103 GCA_963573935.1 Arctocebus calabarensis | reverse complement strand
GGAGGGGAAGGGGGAGGTTGGGGTGGAGTGAGGGTAATTGGTGGGGCCACACCTACGGTGCATCTTAGAAGGGTACAGGCGAACCTTACTAAAGGCAGAATACAAA
The DNA here is from genome assembly GCA_963573935.1 of Arctocebus calabarensis. NCBI lineage: Eukaryota > Metazoa > Chordata > Mammalia > Primates > Lorisidae > Arctocebus > Arctocebus calabarensis. Next base: position 56,997 of record CAUYON010039009.1, on the reverse strand, counting down.
TGTCTTCATATAATAACTGAGAAAATGCCAGGAAGGCTATGTTAATCAGTTTAATGAAAATAGTTCAGATTGTATATGAAACCAGCACATTGTACCCCTTGATTGCACTGTTGTACACAGCTGTGATTTAATAATGAAGACAATAACAACAACAACAAAAAAGATTCATCCCTGCTGTAGGACTTCTGTTCCCACCATCATTTTAGAGGCTGCTGACCAGACAGCTCTACTTCCTATTCACCTTTTTCTCCCTCATCAGTTTCTTGTTCCTCAAGTGCTCAAGGGCTTCACTGGGCTTGAAGAGGGGGAGGAATTGAGTCAATGCACATGTGTGCCTTTGCTGCAGAGTTAGGGCACGAGGAGAATGCAACTGCAGCTCCCACCTACAACTGGAATGCACCCGACAAGAGAACCTCTGTAAGCTGACCACCCAAGGAACTCTAACAAACTGGTCAGCATCTGGGGGTGGTCCATGTAAGGAACTAGGCCTCCTGTACAGATGGGTACCTGTGGTGCATGTTCAGTCTGTCAAAGTTAGGTCAACCTAAGGAGGTGGTCAATGTAGCGAGGTGGTCAAATACAGAGGTTCTACTATATTTCCAATATTTTGTTCTCCTGAAGCATCCGTATTAAAAAAAGGTGGTTTGTGAAAATCCTGGTAGGATTTAATTTGAGTGTATGCTGAGTCTATGAAACAATTCAAATGGAAATGATATCCTGTCCTCCAACCCATGAGCTTGGTATATGTCTTTATTTATTATTTATAATTACATGTATTGCTCAGTAAGCTTTATATCTCTCCCCACGGAAGTCTTAAGTATCTTTGCTGTGTGCATTGAAATTATTGCTCTTTCTTATTTGTTATATATTATATATATATATATTTTTTAATTACAGTTTCTATAGTTTGTTGCCACTATGTGCAAACAAAATGCCATTCCCCAAAGGAAGAAATAAAGATAGCTTCCTTTTTTTTTTTGGTCTCAGAGACCCTGCATTTGAAATGACAGTTGTATCTGTCATGATCTATTAAAACAATATAAATTCCTTTCAACTTAGAAACCACTCTTGGGAGTTTATCCAACAGAAATAAGTGCACTCATTTTTAAAGATATATGTTCGTGGATTGCAGAATTGTTTGCGAGGGCAAAAAATTAGTAATAAAGTGAATGCCCATGCATATGGGAATAACTGACTACATTAGGTACGGTCATACAATGGAATGGAATGTAGCCTTTCAACAGAATGAATTAGAGCTATTCCAATAGACACGAAGAAATTTTCATGAAGTATTTATTTATAAAGAAAAAGAAGAGGCAGGATGAGTATATCTTTTATGACCCATTTTAAATAAAAATCATACTCCTGTGCATGTAAGTGTATATATACAGATATATGGATAGATTAACATATTTGTATCGTGATGAGAATTTAGAGAAAAATGTACATTTATAAAATATGTAAACCTTCTGGATTGTTACCATGGAGGAGGATGGGGTGATGTGCCTGGGTAGGAGAGGTGGGAAGCATATTTCAGGCCTATCACTATTTTAGGGATTTTTATGGCCCGTGCTAGAACCTCCTATTAATATTGTTTTAATGTATAAACATACATTTCAAAAAGCTGCACCCCCTAATGGAAAAAATACATTTCAAAAAGCTGCACCACAAGGCTCTGTATTGTTGGAGACCAATGGCATAAACATCAAACACTAACCAATAGTTCATCTTATATTTAATTTTTACTAAAGCGAGCACTTCATTTTTCCCCCAAGGGCAGTCAACTTTTCAGTTGTATTTTCATAAAAGCAGCTTCTATTTCCACAGCCAAGTCCGGTGGGCAGCAGAGTGTGCAGGCAGGAGGCACACACACACTTGGACATACATGTGCACACTACACGTGTTCATACAAACACACGTGCCTGTAACCTGGACCCCAGGTTTCAGAGTGTCAGTCAGCACAGCGGGGTAAACCTTTTGAGCTAGTGGAGACCTACAGATGCTTCCTCCCCTGACAGCACTTCTAAGGAAAGAAGAGACAGGATCGGAAGAGCGAATGGCTTGGCTGAGGTCGTATAGTTAAAAGTCAGAAAATTGAGTTCACGAACTCACCCCGAAAAAGGGCTGCACACCTCATTGCTGAGTATCACTGTGCTCACCTTTGAGGTCCTCCCGTGGGGAGCGAGGCCCTGATGCCAGGCCAAGTCCACCCTCCAGAGCAATTTTGGGATTCTCTTTCTGGAATGGCCATCAGAGCTATGGCCTAGAAAGTATGACAGTTAAGTTTGCAAACGCATCCTAGAAAAGGTGCTATGCTCCTCAGTGCTTCAAAGTCTCCACTTGGCCATCTGGTGACCGTTGTGATATCACCAGTGAGGTATGCAGCACTTTTTCTAGGATAAATTTACAAACTTAGTTGTCTATGCTCATAAGTCTTTTTGAAAATTATTTTATGTTTTGTACATACTTAAGTCCTTAGAAGCTGGGTGGGAGCCTTGAACCCAGGTTCTTAGGGGTTCCAATCCCAATTTGTAAAGGAAGTGCAGCCCATACACACCCTGAGTGTCTCTTCTCCAGGCAGAGATTGTTGAAGGTGAAGAAATACCCTATGGGATCAGTGGTTCTCAACCTTCCTAATGATGTGATGTATTTTCATTGTTACAAAGGGCTTGTGACCCACAGTTTGAGAACCACTGTATTGGATTTAAGGGGATTGCAAGGATACATGCATGGTGGCAGGCAGCTAGCAGTACATTTAAAAGCAGATGGCACACAAAGCAACTGTTTCCTGACCGCTGGATGTGGCTTTTGGTCCTTGGAGGGTAGACTTGTCTTTGGCTGGTTTGATGCTGGCGAGAATGGAGAACATTGCAAACAGGCCTGTATGCTTTGAATTTGATGTGACTCTGTTCCTTACCGATTTGTAATTAATAAACAGGATTTGTGAATTGGTGTATTTGAGGGATTTGGCAAGTAAAATGTGCCTATAAAGGAAAACTCTCAAGGCTATATTTAGCAGAAACTTTATTATATAAAGGTAAAATTGCTCAAATGGCATCAGGACATCCTGGGCTGGATAATTATCTTAATTATTCTTTCCCAATTGCTGAATGGACTGTATTGTACAGAGGACTGCCCTTGGTTTTCACTTCATGTTTTGGCAAAATACTGGTTTTACTTTTTTTTTGGCCAGGGCTGGGCTTGAACCCGCCATCCCGTGAGGCTGGCGTCCTACTCCTTGAGCCACAGGTGCTGCCCAATACTGTTTTTTCTTTACTGAGATTTCCATCTTATTGTTTATCAATGTGTCATCTCCCTATAGTTCCTCCTCCTTTATAGAATAAATGCTTAGGAACATTTATTAGTTGCCAACTGTGTGAGAGGCACCATGCTTGGAGGTGCTTGGTTACAATAGAGAGTGTTAGAGGAAAAAGTTCTATGCAGAGGGCTTCCAGGAGTGTGCAGTGGTGGAATCAGTGAAGGCTTCTTAGAGGAGGTGACTGTAATTGGGGTCTTGCAGGATAGGTAGGAGTTCTCAGGCAGTTTAAGAGTGGAGCTGGGGGGAGAGAACACATCAACAAAGAGAAGAGGCTCTGAGCTCAGGAATGTCTAAAGCCTGGCTGGTCTCAGGAAGGAAGGGCAGATGTGCTTGGAAGGGAAGAGTGTGGTGGAGAGGCAGAGGTGCATGGATCCAGGCTTGAAAAGTAGGCAAGGAGTGATCCTGAAGGGCTTTGCTTCCTTTTCTGTGCCACGAGGGATGAGTACCCCCTAACAAGGAAGGGATACAGCCCAAAAGTGTATCTTATAAGGCTGATCCTGGCAACAGATTGGGTGTTACTGGGAGCAGGGAGTTGAATCAGAAATATGAATTCCCTCACTGACCAAGAAAGGCTAATTTCTGTTTGTTCTTAATTGGCATTAAGAAAAAACATACACGATCAATAAAAAGGCTTTGGAGGCTTGGAAGCAGAAGATAGTGGTCTACCAGGGTTTGTGTAACCACAAGGAATGTTAAATGTTTGATTTGGAATGCTTTGAAATTTCAATATTTTTAAAAGTATCTACTTTGGGGACTGGGGCTTAGTTTATTAGAATCAGTCCATTTTCTAGATTTATGAAAGTGTTTCTCCTTTGCAGGTGATACTTTCTGGGATCATAGGATTAACAACTTGGAAAAGGCCTATGATACTCCTGGTATGTACTGATCTTATAAATTGTTACCCTATGTAAAACATCCTATGTATGAAGTCTTTTTGAATAAACCATTAAAGAAATGTTTAAGCTTCCTTATTCATCAAAAAAAATAGGTGGACAATGTTAGAAGTCTCATGATCTTGTAACAGTAATTTTCAACTGGTGTGTTGTGAGAGGATCTTGGGTGTGCCTTGAAAATTTTTAAAGATCATTAATTAAATTATTTTTGAAAGAAGGTCAAAGTACAGTAAGTATATTCTTTTTTTCACTCTTTTTTTTGATCAACACAATTGGAGTATGCCAGGGAAGTTTATAGGTTCAAGTGTGGATGAGATAAAAAGGGTTGAAAAACACCGTCTCATAACACTAAATTAAGATGTTAATTTAAGATGCTAGTTTAAGCTTCTCAGGTCCCCAGTGCCCTACCTGTGTTTCTAGCTCAAGGATTAGACCCAAAGTAAAAAATATAATTTTTTATGAAGTTCTTCACTATGGACAACTTTGAACATAGGCAAAAGTGGAAAGGTGGCCATGAAGTTTGCGTGTGATTAAAATAGTGTGCAATTTAAAATTGCACATGAACTTTGTGGCCACGCTGTTTAATGGGCTCCCTGTGCTCATCACCCAATCTCAACAGTTATGAACCTCCAGCCACTCCTGTTCAGCCATTTCCACCCATTCCCCCAGGTGCTTCTCTCTTCCCTGTTCTTCTTAAGCAAATCTCAGATATTAATCATGAATATGACTTTTTATTGTTATAATGTTTTGGTTGGGCAACCTCAGCACTTTGTTGCTTAGATTTGCTGTATTTTCTATCACGTAAATATTTATGTATATTTATATGCTGGTGACTTTATTCTATTTTTGTTCTGATTGAGGCAAAATTCATGTACAATGAGTCATTTTAAGGCTTACAATTCAGTGATATTTCTAGTACATGCTCAGTGATCATCCTTTGCTTTTATTTGCTCTGTTATTTTGATCCAGGGAATACTATTTTGACTCCATTTTGCTGATGGAGTTTTCAACTTTCAAGAATAAAATAGTGGGTCTAGGAAATTCTGTTTGAATTGGAGTATACTTAAACTTTTAAAAATATATAACATATCTTCTTTTTATTTTTCCCTCATTCATGCTGAAATGGGGTTATATGATTTTCTTAAGTCATTTTGTATATGTTCTTAATAATTCCTGTGGCTCAGTGAGTAGGCCGCTGGCCCCATATACCGAGGGTGGTGGGTTCAAACCCGGCCCCTGCCAAACTGCATCAAAAAAAATAGTCGGGCGTTATGGTGGCGCCTGTAGTCCCAGCTATTCAGGAGGCTGAGGCAGGAGAATCCCCTAAGTCCATGAGTTGGAGGTTGCTGTGAGCTATGACTCCATGATACTCTACCGAGGGTGATAAAGTGAGACTCTGTCTCTAAAAAAACAAAAACAAACAAACAAACAAACCCTCCCCTCCTAAAAAAAAAAAATTCGTCTTAAACAGATCACTGTCAGGCAGTGAGTACTCAATACAAAACTACTTATATTCTTAATTATAAGGGGAAGACACATTGTAGAATCTTTGGCTATCACAACCATGTTCCCAATACTGTATTGATGGTCTTGAAAAACTAACATGTTTTCAGACCCACAAGATAACGTAGACAACATTTTACAACTCATCAATGACCACATTGAGAGAAAATCCTTTAGTATGAGTAAATTGCCAATGTAGCATTTTAATGTATGAGATAATAGGAGAAAATGAAACTTTGCATGAGTTTCACAGCTGGTGTTATTAGTGGCAGAGGCTTACTTTGCAGCAACTCTGCAGGTTTAAAGTCTATGCAGAAAAATTCTGGGTGATGTTCAACATTTATACTAATACCTGATTATAGGAATTACCTTTGCTCTATCTTTTTCCATTGAACAATATTATGTTACTCAGTGATACAAATCTCAAAGATTTAAATTGAATTAAAATAAGAAAATCTCTAATGATCTTTGTGCTTTGAAAATTCCAAATGGTGAAGAAAAGAAAATATGACTATGTGTGTGTTTAGATTTTAAGAAAGTCCACCTTTTAAGACATTTATTTCTTCAACATTGTTTTGTTTTGAAAATGTGCCATACGTGGTAATTATGTGAACTTAAGCTACTTTCAATGAAAATTACCTTATATTTACTGCATCCCTTTCAATTTATTTCTCATCTTTGTTACTAAGTATGATACTTTGTCACAGTGTTGTAACCACATCCCTCCCTTAGTGGGTATCTCCCTGCCTCCCTCCATCTTTCTCTCCCTCTCTCTGTTCTAACCTGTCTTCCTTTTTCCTTCCTCTTCTTAACTCCCTCTCCCTCAGCTTCCTGAGTTTAGGGAATGTGCCATTGGGTGATTTTTTGATGAGAAGCCATGTGCCACTAGGGAAGGCAGAAGGGCTCTAAGCGCTGTGTTCTCGCAGACCTGGCTTGGCTGATCAGAACTCTGACCATAGCGACACAGCTGCCACCCCCTCGCTCCTACTTCGCAGTCGGAGTTGCTGTCATAGTGGCACCTTCTGACTTGGGACTGTCTTCCCCAGCTTGTTGCTTGGCTGGCTCCTTCTCTTATGGCTCTCAGCTCAGCAGTCGCTTCCTGAGAGATGCTCTGATTGCGACAGACCCTAGTCCCTTCCCTTTCTTTCCACAGCCCAGCAGTGAATCTGTGGTCCCCTGGATGGATTAGCCTGTGTACTTGTTGTTTAGTATTTGCTGTCTCTCTGCCCCGGGAGATGGTTCTATGAAGACAAGTGGTTGTCTCTCTACCCTTGATCTCTAGTGCCAGTGCGCTCAATATACATTTGTTGCCGACTGTGGAGTTAATTTGGCAGTAATAAGACATTTAGGTCCTGGGTGAGTTCTCAAAGTTTTTTTTACTTTTGTCTTAAGTTTCTCTCACTTGCTTTTATTCTCTAAAACTTGCATTCATATCATACCCTTTGAACTTGAGGGTTGTTAGAGAGTTTTTGGAGGGGGAAGGATGGTCTTTGTGAGGACCATTTATTTTCCATTTGCATTGGGTGCACAACAGTCTACATGGCTGTTCCTTTGTAGAAACATTTACAGTTGTGCCTCCACTTTTGTGATTTCTCCAGGTTTTTACTGATTTGAACAAAGAGGCATCCGTTTGACCTACTTTCTTCAAACTCAAGTTTTCACGGAAACTCAGAGTTGAAAGCTTTCCTTCGCTGGGTCTTCTTCCTTCCATGGATAACATGCTCTTGTGTTCAGAACAAAAACAATAATACTGGAAAGTAGTTTGTAAATATTTGTACCTATTTATGGCTTTGACTAGGATTAAGTGAAGGAGTGTGTGTACTTGAGTGTATAGTTTTCTAGGTTGTGTATTTTTTAATTTTTTTGTAGTTTTTGGCCGGGGCCAGGTTTGAACCTGTCACCTCTGGTATATGGGGTTGGCGCCCTACTCCTTTGAGCTATAGGCCCCACCCTCTAGGTTGTGTATTTTCCATACAAAGCCAACATTTTCTACTAGGCACAGTGGCTCATGCCTGTAATCCTAGCTTTTGCAGAGGCCAAAGCAGGAGGATCATTTGAAGCTGGGTGTTTGAGACCAGCCTTAGCAACATAGTGAAATCCCATCACTGAAAAAAAAAAAAAAAAGAAGGAAGGAAAGAAAGAAAGGAAGAGATAAAGAGAGAGAAAGAAAGAAAGTGCCTATGGTCTTGGCAATTTGGGAGACTGAGGCAGGAGGACTTCTTGAGCCCAAGAGTTTAGGGGAGGACAAGGGGAAGTTAACATTTTCCATTTTTAAAGTATGTCTTTATTTCTTCTGGACATTGTTCCTTTTTCATTCTGACAAAATATTTGTAAATACTTATAAATATGCTGCTAGAAATGGCCTCACATGTTGTCTGGTCTGGACTTCTCGGAAAACAGAATTATCTTAATAAGATGTTTTTGTGATTTTTCTTTAGTGGTACAGGTATTTTTTGTGGCAGGTATTTTTCTTTGGTGTCACATTTGGTAAGAACCACCATGGTGAAAGCCCAACAGGCTCATTGCCTATAATTTTAGTTGCTTATGAAGTGGTATTTTGAGCTATTGTTATATTTTTTCTTGTCAGTTAGGAACAGATGGGAATGATAAAAGGATGGCTCTGTTCTTCAGCATCGAGAATGAAGGTTCTTCCCAGTGACGTGTTTGTGTTACATGTGATTTATTCTCAAATGTAGGTCCTGCTGATTTGCACCCTAGACCAAGAATAGAAAGAGACAAATTCATTGGCTGATTTTAAAAAGGTCCTTCAGTTTCTTTTCTAAATTCAAGATTACAGTATTTAAAATAAAACCTTATTATTTAAAGGGGCTAAAAAATAGCTTAAGATATATGTAATTTTTTTTTTCTTCATCTCACCATCTGAGTAGTGTAGGCTGGTAATAGTTCTGCTCCACAAAGTTCTACCAGGTTCTTTCATATGCCTTTTTTTTTGTAGATAAGGGGCACAGACACTCAGGAGTTAACTGGTTTGTCCAGCTCACAATCAAATGAACTATTAAAAGAAAAAATCAGGAGTTTTGGCGTCTAGTTTAGTGCTTCTTTCTTTGTAACATTTCACCATGTCTTCCATTAGCAAATTGGTGGGTACTTCACTATGGACAAATATATATATATATATATATTTAAATGTGAAATAAAAAGTTAAATAAATTATTTTTTTTATTTGTGACTGTCCAGTTCTTTTTCAAGACCTGAAGTGACAGAAGTTTTAAGATTTTATCCTTTGATTAAAAGAACCAGAAGCAGAAACCAAGGCAACACAGGGGTGGTCCAGTGTTGAGTCTGTCCCGTCCATGTCAATCAGAGCGTGGCCATGGAAACGATGTAATCAGTGTCGTCATTTGTACGGTGGGTAGACACCCATCTCTCAGGGCGGTAACAAGGAGCAAGACATGAATGCTCATTGAAACTGTGAAAGGTAAAATGGGATCTAAGGCCAGATGAGCACATTATGAATTATATTTTGTCACCCATTGAGAAAACCTCTAGTAGAAGACCTGGTCTCTCGTTTGATGTGTTGTTAAGTAACCCATGGCAGCAAAATGTACACTTAGGCATTGTGAAGGCCTCCTGGGCGGGGTTCAGGTTTCTCTTTGACCACAGTGGGTTTAGCCTTTGGTAACAGAGCTCTGATTTCTTCCCGTGTTCATTTTCTCCCACGAACATGTGCATTGAGAGAGAAGCTGGGATCTAAAAAAAATGACAAACTCTTGAGATCCTCAGAAATTGAGAGCACTCTTGGGCAGGTCATCTCTGGGCAGCACCAAGACCCAGACAGTACCTGTTTTGCAAACTGATCTAAGCTAGTTTGGGTATGCTCTAATTAGCAGGTTTAGTGTGGGAGCAACAGGTAATCACCAAAGCTAAGAAGTAACCGTCCTGCCAAGTCAATTGTTAAAATGAAGATAATGCTCAGATCACATTCTGCTATGCCTATGCTTGTTAGCCACCAGCTGAAAAGAAATTACTCACACCTTGTGTTTTGAAGCTTAAAGGACAGAGAGATGAGATTTGTACCATGCTTACAGCACAGAGTATGGGGACAATGTTTCTCTCTCTCTCTCTCTCTCTCTTTTTTTCAAGATAGTCTCATTATGTCTCCCTTGGTAGAGTACCATGGCATCATAGCTCACAACAAGCTCAAACTCTTGGGCTGAAGCGATTCTCTAGCTTCAGCCTCCAGAGTAGCTAGGAATTGTATATAAAACCGGCACATATTGCATCCCATGATTGCATTAATGTACACAGCTATGATTTAATAATAATAATAGAAAAAACAGAGTAGCTAGGACTATAGGCACCCGCCACAACGCTTGGCTAGTTTTTTAGAGATGAGGGTCTCACTCTTGCTCAGGCTGGTCTCGACCCTATGAGATCAGGCAATCCATCCGCCTTGGCCTCCCAAGTGCTGGGATTACAGGCGTGAGCCACTGCGCCTGACCCCTTGTCTCTCATTTTTGTATGCACTTGCCTTGAATATCATTGTTGATTTCCTGATAACCTGTTGGTCAAGCAAAGCTAAGTTTATTACTCATATGTCAATAAGGCAGAATACCACCTTGACAGTCCTCAGAAGGGGTGAATCAAAAAGAGGAAATTTATAGAGTTTTAGAGCCCCCCTTAGATGGTTTTAATGTGAATCTTGAAAGGCAGAGAACTGGTTGGGACTGAGCAGAGTTTATGACATATAGTTATCCCTCAGAACTTACAGTTTTACTTTCTGCAGTTTCAGTTACCTATGGTCGACCATTGTCTTTTTTTTTGAGACCGAGTCTCACTATGTCACCCTCGGTAGAGTGCCGTGGTGTCACAGCTCATAGCAACCTCAAACTCCAGGGCTCAAGTGATTCTCTTGCCTCAGCCTCCCAAGTAGCTGGGACTACAGGCACCTACCACAATGCCTGGCTATTTTTTGGTTGTAGTTGTCATTGTTGTTTGGCAGGCCCAGGCTGGGTTCAAACATGTCAGCCTCGGTGTATGTGGCTGGCGCTGTAACCACTGTGTTATGGACACTGAGCCAACCATGGTCTTGAAAATATTGCATGGAAAGTTCCAGAAATACACATATTTTAAATCACTTGCCATTCAGAGTCATGGGGATCAGATCATCTTTTGCCGTCCTGTGCTGTCTCACCCAGGACATGAATCATCCCTTTGTTCGTGTATCCATTCTGTCTATACTCTTGGCCACTTCGTAGCCATCCTGGTTATCAGATCGACTGTCACAGTATGGCAGTGCTTGTGTTCAGTCACCCTTATTTTGCTTATTAATGGCCCCAGAGCACAAGAGTAGAGATGCTTGCAATTTGGGTATGCCATGGAGAAGCCATAAAGTGCTTTCTTTAAGTGAGGAGGTGAAAGTTCTCCACTTAATAAGGAAATAAAAGAAATTGTATGCTGAGGTTGCTAAGATGCAGTAAGAACAAATATGCTCGCTGTGAAACAGTGAAGAAGGAAAAGAAATTTGTGTGTAGCATATCTGTACAGGGTTCAGTCCTATCTCTGGGTTCAGGCATCCATTCGAGGTCTTGGAACGTAACCCCCATGAATAAGGAGGGGCACAGGGAGAGAAGGCTCTGGATACGAAAGGAAGGTGCGAAGAGTAAGCTGCTCTTCTTGATAAATAGGTCATAGCCTTATGAGGAGCAAGTATTTCCTGGAACGAGTAAGTTATTTTTGCTTGTTCACAATATTGTATGGCGTGGGTTCAGAAAAGTCTAACTGGTCCCACAACACTAGGAATAGAAATTCTGTTGGTTTTAGCTGTCATCACAAATTTCACCGAGAACCCATTTTTAACATCCATTATGCTAATTAAACAAGGTCATCATTTCATCAATGGCATCTCATTTCCGTATCCACTATAGCAAAGTCACTTGGATATTGCGGGGAGATAAAGGAAGCAGACGTTTGGACATTTTTGCCCTTTTTGTAAATACTAGCTGACCATGCTGGAATATGAATTCCTGACTCTGCTCAGGTGTGGCGGGGACCGAGCTAGGTACTTACCATCACGTTGTCAGTGCTGAAGGACTTAAAAGGCATCACAGTGGGCAGCACTGGTGCCTCAAAGGAGTAGAGCATTGGCCTTTTATACCAGAGGTGGCCAGTTCAAACCCAGCCCTGGCCAAAAACTGCAAAAAAAAAAAAAAAAAGAAAAAAAGGCATCCCAGACATGCCTGGATTGCTGAAAGGAGCCCCCGACAGTCCGGCATCCATACCATCTGCGCCCAACAGACCACAGTCATCAATTTCTGAATGTGACTTCGAGAAAGTTCGCCAGCTGTGAATGATTTGGGGTGAGGGAAGATAACTTTGCATTGGGAAATAGGTTAAAATAGATGTTCTCATATGAAAAGTTGCAGGATAACGGGCTCGGCGCCTGTGGCTCAACGGGTTAAGGCGTCAGCCACGTACACCTGAGCTGGTGGGTTCGAATCCAGCCCGGGCCCACCAAACAACAATGATGGCTGCAACCAAAAAATGGCCGGGCGTTGTGGTGGGCGCCTATGGTCCCAGCTACTTGGGAGGTGAAGGCAGGAGACTCACTTGAGCCCAGGAATTGGAGGTTGCTGTGAGCTATGATGCCACTGCACTCTATCCAGGGTCAGAGCTTGAGGCTCTGTCTCAAAAAAAAAAAAAAAGTTGCAGGGTAACATGTATGGTCCCATTTGTGTGTGTATGTGTGTTTAAAATAAACCCTGGAGGGTCACACCCGTGTTTTTATTTTCTGAAAAGATGTACAAGCAGTTGTTTACAGTGGGAAATGGGAATGGGAGGAGGAAGGCTTTTTTACTGTCTAATTTGTCTTTGGAGAGGACAATGTTGCACTGTGCGCCGACAAGGAGACTTCAGTTCTGTTTTGTTTGGTCTTTGGCCACTCGGTATCTGTAGTGCCTGAACTCCCTTTTCTGGAGTCGGTGTCTCCGCTGTCATGTGAGTCTCGGTGAGAGACAAGGCCTGCCTCTATGGGTGGGAGCTTCTGAGGACACAGGCCTATACTTCCTAACCCAGCAGCAGGTGTGAGCCTGCCCTCCACCTGCTGGCGCGCCAGGTGAGGGCTCTGAGGCTGGAGCTACTGACGTGGAGGGGCCTGGAGCCGCTCGGAATTCATTAGGCTGAGGAGGCAGCAGGTACCCAAGGCTAGCCACAAGGAACCTGATTTTCCCATGGTGTGGCCTTGATAGAGGTTCCAGCACCCAGCTTCCCGGCTCCTTCCCAGGTTCCTGAGCCTGGCTCCTGTGGAGTCTGTGAGCTACCTGACAGGCTTGAGAGAAATCCCTGTTCTTCTGTCTTCTTAAATAGCCTGAGTTGGTTTCTCTTATTCATAACATCAGCAAGGGCTCTGACTGCTTAGGACCATGATTTTTCTTCCATGAATATTTTGTCAGTATTTTAAAAAGTTAAAAAATAAATATATTATTATTATTTTTTTTTAACTATTGGGGATTCATTGAGGGTACAAGAAACCAGGTTACACTAATTGCATTTGTTAGGTAAAGTCCCTCTTACAATCGTGTTTTGCCCCCCAAAGGTGTGGCGCACACCAAGACCCCACCCCCCGCTCCTTCCCTCTCTCTGCTCTTCCTTTCCCCACCCCTCCCTCATTCTTTCTCTCTCTGCTCTCCCCTTCCCTCACCCCCATTGTGTCAATAGTTATCATTAATTGTTGTCATATCAAAATTGAGTACATGGGATTCATGCTTCTCCATTCTTGAGATGCTTTACTAAGAATAATGTGTTCCACTTCCATCCAGATTAATACAAAGGCTGTAAAGTCTCCATTTTTTTTAATGGCTGAATGACCCATAGTGTACATATACCACAGCTTGTTAATCTATTCCTGGGTTGGTGGACATTTAGGCTGTTTCCACATTTTGGCGATCGTAAATTGAGCTGCAATAAACAGTCTAGTGCAAGTGTCCTTATGATAAAAGGATTTTTTTCCTTCTGGGTAGATGCCCAGTAATGCGATTACAGGATCAAATGGGAGGTCTAGCTTGAGTTCTTTGAGAATTTTCCATACTTCCTTCCAAAAAGGTTGTATCAGTTTGCAGTCCCACCACCAGTGTAAAAGTGTTCCCTTCTCTCCACATAAACGCCAGCATCTGCAGTTTTGAGATTTTGTGATGTGGGCCCTTCTCACTGGGGATAGATGGTATCTCAGGGTGGTTTTGATTTGCATTTCTCTAATAATTAGGGATGATGAGAATTTTTTCACATGTTTGTTAGCCATTCATTGTGTTCTTTAGAGAAGGTTCTATTCATCTCTTTTCCCCATTGATATATGGGATTGTTGGCTTTTTTCATGTGGATTGATTTGAGTTCTCTATAGAGCCTAGTTATCAAGCTTTTATCTGATTCAAAATATGCAAATATCCTTTCCCGTTGGGTAGGTTGTCTATTTGCTTTGGTTGTTGTCTCCTTAGCTGTACAGAAGCTTTTCAGTTTAATTAAGTCCCATTTATTTTTGTTGTTGTTGCAATTGCCATGGCAGTCTTCTTCATAAAGTCTTTCCCCAGGCTGATATCTTCTGGTGTTTTTCCTATGCTTTCTTTCAGGATTTTTATTGTTTCGTGCCTTAAATTTACGTCCTTTATCCATCTCGAATGAATTTTTGTGAGTGGGAAAAGTGTGTGAGTCCAGTTTCAGTCATTTACATGTGGATATCCAGTTCTCCCAGCACCATTTATTGAATAGGGAGTCTTTCCCCCAAGGTTTGTTCTTGATTGGTTTATCGAAGATTAGGTGGTTATAAGATGTTAGTTGCATTTCCTGGTTTTCTATTCGATTCCAAATGTCTATGTCTCTATTTTTGTGCCAGTAACATGCTGTCTTGACTACTATAGCTTTGTAGTACAGCCTAAAATCTGGTATAGTAATGCCCCCAGCTTTGTTTTTATTACTAAGAACTGCCTCAGCTATATGCGGTTTATCTGGTCCCATATAAAACACAGAATCATTTAAAAGAAAATAAATATATTCATTTTTAAACGATTGGCACTGATGGTAACTCAGTTGAAGAAGAAGTAGGTGCTCAAACTAGATTGATTGATGCTGAGTGCTTGACATCTGTGGGAAGGCTGGGGTGGAGGTGTCAGGGCTAGGTGGTGGGGAATTGGGTCTTAGTGGCAGTAATTTTTCAGTGAGGGATATCAAAGAATTTCTGGAAGAAGTCTTTAAAAGAAAAGAATGATCTCTAAATGGGACAGAGAGGAAAGAATATAGGTTTGTCTCAGACCTGGGTCTGACTTGTGTCCTCTAGTTATTTGTGTAATTTGGGGCATAATGCTTTATTTCTCTGGGACTATTTCCAACCTGTTTTCTCTCTATATATCTCTATGTCTATAAATCTATCATCTATGTATCTCTAACATCACTGTGACATTTTATAATTTATTAAACGCTTTTTAGGAGTGAAAAGTCTTTTTTACTACTAGGAGGAGCTCATTAGCCTTCTTACTCATATTATAAATAGTAATTTGGCTGAGCACGGTGGCTGTAATCCTAACTCTCTGGGAGGCTGAGGTGGGAGGATTGCCTGAGCTCAGGAATTCAACACCAGCCTGAGCAAGAGCAAGATTCTGTCTCTACAAAATGCAAATAAAAAAATGTTAGCTGGATGTGGTAGCGTGCACCTGTTGTCCCAGCTGCTCAGGAGGCTGGAGAAGGAGGATCTCTTGAGCCTAGGAGTTTGAAGTTGCAGTGAGCTATGATGATACCATGGCACGGTAGCCCAAGAAACAGGGTAAGCACTGTCTCAACAACAGCAGCAACAACAACAACAACAGACTTATGTGCATTTCTTCCGCACCCAAACCTGGTTAAACTCTCCACAATTAGTCATTTCAAACCCTTTCTGACTTTAGTATTCCTGGTAGTTGTCCACCTTACTAAAAGTGAGGGATTTGTCACACTTAACACGCATTCCTGCTTTTCTTATTTTTTAAAAATTATTTTTATTCCTCCTATTGATGACTTTGTAATTTTAAATAGTAATTTATCCTTTACTTTGGATAGTATTTTTTGACTCTCATAAGATAGAGAAATTAGCTCATCACTCTGCTGCTTTCTCCCTTCACCTTACCCCCTTTTTTTTATTGTCAGTGTTTTAACATTTATCTTTTGCTCTTAATCTGTGTCTATAAATTGTTTCTCAAACAATAAAAACCAACAATGGCATTTATAGGATTTACCTGTGCATGTTACTATACTAGTATGATAGAATTAGATTCTTTATTTCAAGATGCCCTTGAGAGCTTGATCCAAGAGATGCCAGCTGCTCTCAGTTGCAGTGTGTGTGTGTGTGTGTGTGTGTCTTTGTGTGTGTGACTATCTAAGCAGGACATGCAGAACTGCGGGGTGACAACCAGCTTGTAAACCTTAGCTGATCTCCATCTCCCAGCCTATAAAAAGATTACGGCTGAAAGAGACACCTGTTTTGAAGAAAGTCGCTGAATTGCTAAGGCATTTAGAGTCCCACCTGTTCCTGGGGAAAAGTTAAAGATAAGCACCTGGAGAGTCTGGTGTCCCTGGGTGTTTGCCTCGACTGCACATGCCTGGAGGATCAAACAGCTAGTTGGTGAGCTCTCTGTGGCCTCAGAGTTAAAGACTGCAGTGGGAGTAACTATGTTCACAGACCAAGCCCCAGGGGCATGTATGTCCAGCTGACCAGATGGGCTTCACAGGAGAGAGCAGGCCTGGGACGAGCTTATACTCTACCCAAGAGGGGCCATAGGCAGTGAGCAGACCACAGCAGAAAGAGGCTGAGTTGGTTTAGCGCTCGTTCCTTGGTGGTTAAGGAGGCCAAACAGCAATGAAAAGCAACAACAGCAACAAAAGAAAGCCGGGCATTGTGGCAGGTGCCTGTAGTCCCAGAAGCTATTTGGGAGGTGCAGGCAAAAGAATCATTTAAGCCCAAGAGTTTGAGGTTGCTGTGAGCTGTGATGCCAGAGCACTCTACTGAGGGCGACAGTGAGACTCTGTCTCCAAAAAAAAAGACGGAGGCTGGGCCTGTACTTCTGGGTACTCAGCAAGGGAGCTGGGGCACAGCAGGAGGAGCAGCCAGTGGGAGCCCATTGAGGAGGGGCTGCCCTGGAAACACTTGCCAAGACCACAAGGTGAATTCTCCTTGCCTACCACATGGCACCGGCTTCCTCATGCTCCCTTCTATCCAAAATGACAGAGCTGCTTGGTGCCCATAGCACAGTGGTTACGGCGCCAGCCACATACTCTGAGCCAGCTAAAACAATGACAACTGCAACCAAAAATAGCCGGGCATTGTGGCGGGTGCCTGTAGTCCCAGCTACTTGGGCGGCTGAGGCAAGAGACTCGCTTAAGCCCAGGAGTTGGAGGTTGCTGTGAGCTGTGACGCCACAGCACTCTACCCAGGGCAAGAGCTTGAAACACTGTCTCAAAACAAAACAAAACAAAAAAGCTAAAGGACAGAGCTGTGGTTAGGTTGCAGGAGAGGTCGACACACACACATACACGATGAGTAGAGATCACAGTCTTGCTCTTGCCTTCCCCACTGAGGGCCTGCTTGCTACCTAAAATAAGAAGCCTGATGCCAGGGAGAGAAACTTACGTTCACATGAACTTGGACAACACTGGGGAAAAGAACAAAGTGGGTCTCTGTTAACCCCACGAGTCCAGCGTGTTCAAGAGACCAGGTACATTACTTACTGCAACATCAGGAAGAATGATTGATTCTAAAGAGAAGGCAATGTGATCCCATGTCATGGAAAGGCAGACTGCTCCCTCTAAGCCGAGTGCATCCTTCCTTCCTGTCCTCCAGGGTTGACTGGCTGTCATGCACATCTTCATTTGCTCCATCTTTGGACCACACCTGTGGTATATAGCTTTATGTTTTTCCTGAGGTTCTAAATGACTTCTTTCTCTTTCTTCTTGACAAAACAGGTACCTGGTCTTGGAGATCATCTAGTTACTTCTTTTTTTAAAAACAGCTTCATTGAGATACAGTTGACAGTTTATAAAATTTACCCATTCAAAGTATACAATAAAATCTATGTTCACAGGTCTGTATAGACATCACCACCATCAATTACAGAAAATTATCACCCCCCCAAAGGACCCATATACCCCATTAGAAGTTACTGCCCACTTCTCTGAAATACTCTCAACCGTAGCAAACCATTAATATACTTTCTTCTTAGATTTGTGGATTCCAGATATTTCAAGTAAATGGAATTGTACGTTCCGAGAGCCTTTGTGAGTGGCTTCTTTTACTTAGCATTTTTTGTTAGCATAATTTTTTAAGGTTAATCCTTGTTGTAGTGTGTATCATCAGTACTTTTTCCTTTTTTAGTGCCAAATAATATTTCATTATATGGATATGCCACAGTTTATCTTTTCATTAGTTGAAAAGATAAGATCTTTTCATGATAAATTCATTAGGTGCACTTTTGGATATTATCAATAACACTGCAGTGAACATTAGTGTACAGTATTTTTATGGATACACTTTCATTTATCCTGGTTGTGTGCCTAGCAGTGGAAATGTTGAGTCATGGTTACTCCATGTTTAACATTTTGAGATATTGCTAAACTGTCTTCAAAGTGGCTGTGTTATTTTATGTTTCCATCAGCAGTATGTGAAGGTTCTAATATCTCTACTTTTTGGTAACCCTTGTCTGGCCTTTTGATCAAAGGTATTCTTATGAATGTGGAGTGGTATTTCATTGTGGTTTATTTAGATTTGATGTTCAGCACTTTTTAATGTGTTTATTGGCCATTTGAATATCTTCATTGGAAAAATGTCTATTCAGATCTGTTTCTTATTTTTATTTTTATTTATTTATTTTTTGAGACAGAGCCTTAAGCTGTCACCCTAGGTAGAGTGCCGTGGCATCACAGCTCACAGCAACCTCCAACTCCTGGGCTTAAGCGATTCTCTTGCCTCAGCCTCCCAAGTAGCTGGGACTACAGGTGCCTGCCACAATGCCCGGCTAATTTTCTGTTTTGCAGTTCGACAGAGGCTGGGTTTGAACCCGCCACCTTTGGTATGTGGAGCTGGCGCCCTACTCGATGAGCCACAGGTGCTGTCTTGATGGTGATCTTTGAAGCACAAAAGTTTTTTTTTTATGTCAAATGATCCTTTATTGAAACATTTTCCCTTGTACTTTTTAACTAGCTGGGCATTCCACGCACTACTGTTGATGTCATCTATGATGTCATGAGGATGGTAGCCATTAACATTGCAGCCCGTGGACTGGGCCGCACCCAGAATCTCTTTACTGCTTCTGGAGAGTTCTCTGACTGAAGATAGTTGCTGTATCTGTCTGGCAATTTGACAGTTCTCATGAAAAGTGATATTTCTGTTGTATTTAATGTTTTTCTGCATCTTTCTGTCTCTCGGTGGTTCCTTGAGGGCTTTGATGATGAGGCCAGAGGCAGAGGGTACCTCTTCAATCTGGGCCTGTCTGTTCTGGATAGTCAGTTTCACTGTAATCCTCAGACCCTTCTCCTCACCAGTTGCTTGGGCAATGTCATCACCAACTTTTTTTGGAGACAAACCCAGGGGGCCGATCTTGGGGACCAGGGCAGATGTAGCACCCACTTTGGCACCAGTGCACCTCAGGTCCACCACTTTGATCTTGTTGGGGTTGAGCTTAGGTGGCATGAGGGAGGCAGCTGGTGTTGGATGAACCTGGATTCGGGACGACCAAGGAAAGTTGTACCTTGGCCTCCTCCAAGCCAAAAGCCAAAAGCAACACTAAAGCTTTTTATTTTGAAGTTAAGTTTGTCCATTTTAAATTTTGTTGCTTATAACATTATATTTAGGAATGCTTTATCTAACCCAAGTTTATGCAATTTTAATCCTAATATTTTTTTCCTAAGATTTTTCTTGTGTCAGCTATTCTGCTTAGGTCTGTTTCCATTCTAATTTTTGCATATAGTATAAGGCGTCCATGTTTATTCTTTTGCATGTGAATATCCAGTCATACCAGCATCATTTGTCGAAAAGACTCTTCTTTCCCCATTGAATTGTCCTAGTACCTTCATTGGAAATTTGTCTCTAAGTATGAGGTTAATAAACCTGGCTGCTTGATCATACCACTTTTGCAAGTTGTTTCACTCTTTCCTTTAGACATCTCTTACTGAGACCACTAACTTTCTGTTCTAATTTGGACTTAATTATTTCCTAGGCCTGATGCACAGATGTCATCTGCATTTTTCATTTCTTTGTATTCTTAAATTAGAGCCATTGTTTCATAGATCTCATGTAGTCTTTTCCTTGAATTCCTTTTTCATTGACCAGAGAACATTCTCAGAGAATTATTTTCGAAAATAATTGAGGAAAGGGAACCCTCTCTACGTTTGAATGTCTTGATGTATTTTTGTTTTTACCCTCTTATTTGAATATGGTTTGGCTGGACATAGAATCCTCAATTCGAAATAATTTTCCTTCCAAGATTTGAAGTCATGCCTTTTGTCATGGATGAGAAATTTGATGTCCTCTGATTCTTGTTCCTTGATAGACAACCTTTCCCCTCCACCAATCTGGAAGCTTTTGGATTCTCTTTATCTTGGTATTGATAGTTTGATATTCAAAATTTAAAATCATGAGTCTCAAACAAATATAAAATGAACATAGGTCATTAATAAAAGAACACAGGTTCAAATAGTTTTTGAGAAGCCAATTTTATGAGCAGATTGCTGAGGTAGATACAAAACTGGTTACTGTACTGCAAGGCCATAAACCTTAACTTCAGAGGTTTTCTATTCCATTGGACAGAAATTTATTTTCATCTCTATTGAGATAAAATCTACAGCTTAAACTTTGTTCCCCCAGAGTTGTAAAATAGCCAATTAAAGACATAAAAAAGACTATGGAATATCCCAATAATCTCTTCTGCCTATTTCCAAGTTTCAGATTATTTTCCAGCCAACCTTCTGAAGTTACACGAGGATATGTCTAGGTATGGGCTTTTTCCTTCATCCTTTTGAGTAGTGATTTCTTTTGATTGAAATGTATGTCTGTTTTTAACACTGACAAATTTTCTTTATTGTTTTCTCAGTGATTTCCTTGCCTCCATTTGCTCTGCTCCTTCATTTTAGAACCTCTAATAATAAGATATTGGGCCACTTGTATTGAGGCTCTTTGTTTCTTAACTTTACAAGTCTCACATTTTCTAATTTCTTGTCTTTTTATTTATGTTCTGGGTATTTTGAAAAATTTTGCTCCTTCCAGTCTATTGAAGTATTATATTTTGACCATTTTTAAAGACAGACAGCAATACTTTCTTGATCTTTGATTTATCCTTTTTTATAGCAGCCATTCTTGTTTTATTTATTTATTTATTTTTCTATTCTTTTTTTATTCTTGTTTTATGTGTGTTGAATTTTTTCCTCTCTCTTTGGAGGTGCTTATTAGATACATTTAACGTTTTTCCTTTCTATTCTCTCAGTAATCTATTTGCTTTCTGGAGATCAGTGGTTCTGGTTCACGAATTGATCCTTCTTTCGTGTGCGGTTAGATTTTTGAATGTCTGATCGCTGATGGTTCATTCTGGTTATGACTGAAGAGCTAGGTAATATTGGTAATATCTGTAATAATAATAATAACAACAACAACATACAATTTAAGTGCATACATATTAGTCCACTAATCCTCTGAGGTATTATTAGTTTCCTCATTCTGACCAAGAGGTTGCGTAATCTGCCCAAGGTCATTTACTTAGAAGTGGCAGGGCTGGGCCACCGTCTCCACTGATCTGTCTGCAGAGTCCAGGTTCTCAATCACTACCTTGTTGGTATGGATCTGGTTCCATATCAGACTTGTCTGGGAGGGAGAGCTGTCTGAGAACTCTGTACAGCTGAATGGACCAAAAGGACGGAGAGGCTTCATTTTAGGGTGTGCTGGGTAGAAACAAGCAGATGACTCCCCAGCATGTCAGAAGGAAGAAAACACACATCAATACTCAGTGTTGGGTGAGCACTGTGCCCTCAGGCAGATTATTTAGCTCGTTCAGAAAGAAGTTCACTAGTATTAACTGGTGGACAGATGCTTGTTCTGCCTGTCACTTTTGCATCTGCCAAAGTCTTTTCAGCATTCTTTCAAGGTTTTATTATGAGAATTCTCAAACTTGCAGCAAAGTTGAGCAAATCACACAATGAATTCTCAGATTCCCTCCACTTTCAGTATTGTTAACATTTTGTCGTATTTGCTATATAAATAGATATTTTATATTGAACCATTTCAAAGTTGCGGTCTTCATGGTAACTTTATTTCTGTATACTTCAGGAAGTGTCTCTTGAAAATAAAATATTCTCCTGCATCACCATAATAACATTCCCCTGCCTAAGAAAGTGATCAGTAATTTCTTAATGTCATCTAATATTCAGCCTATATTCACATTTCCCAAGTAGTTTCAAAATATTTTTTATAACTTTTCTTAATTAAAAACCTTTGTAACTGAAGCATGGTTTATGCACATTTCTCTATAAAGGTGCAGCTTGATGAATTCTTGAAAAGTAAATACTCTCATGTTCCTTTGACTTTTTGAAAAATTTAAGATGCTGTCAAGGTTCAGTTATTGCATTTGATTATTTTGTCTCTTAGTATTTTGTACCTAGAATGCTTTTTCTTTTTGTAGGAATTGACCAGTTCACTTTTATGTTGTTGCTGTTCATCTTCATCTTTGACTTGAAAAATTTCAAATGTACCCAAAGTTGAGAGAAATACAACCACTCCCCATGTACCCATTGCTACAGCATTTAGCACACATCCAAACTTGTGGACCCCTAATTGCCCTTCTCTTTTGCTGTTGGGAGGGAGAAGAGTGAAAATCTGGGTAAAACCCAGACTTCATGGTATTTCATTCTTAAATATTTCAGTATATATTTATGAGAGACATAATTCATCAAGCTCATCAAGTATCTAGTCGTCGTTTCACATGTGTTTGATAACTGGTTTGTTTTCATTGGCGCCAAATAAGCAAGATCCTCACTTTACATTTAGTTGGTATGTTTCCTTTACTCAATAGACCCTCTTGTTTTCCTCTTGGCAAGTTTTTGTTAGATCCACAAGATTCTTTGTCTGGGTGAGTTATATTTCACCCCCAAGGTGCTGTTTCGCAGGTTCCTTTATTTCCTGTAACTGGTGGTTAAGTCCAAGTTAGGTTTGATTTTAGCGACCAGGATACTTTACTAGTGGTGTGTATTTCCACTGGGAAGCACGTATTGATTGCCTCTCTTTTTGCAATTTTGTTTGTTTTGTTTGTTCTTTTATTTCCAGTTAATACGGGGTACGTACAATTAGGTCTCATTGCTTGCATTTGTAAGGCAGGGTCTAAGTTGTCGCTGTGTCCTCACTCAGCAAGGATGCCATACACCCTCACCTGGCTTCTCTAATGGGAAGGAACCTGCTGACCTCCCTCCCTCCCTGTCCTCCTCTTGGGTTCAGTTGAGTTTTTCTCCCGTGTGAGCACATTGTTGTTAATCTATAAATTTCAAATTAGTATTGAATACGTGTGATGCCTGCCTTTCTATTCTTGTGCTACTTTACTCCAACTTGGATGGATTTGGAGAACACTGTACCAGGCTTTCATTCCACTGCTTAGTCAGAAGTTGAATGAGGAAGGAGAAGGGATCACACTCTAATTATCCATTACTGACTGCAGCAAACTGCCTAAAAGCTAATGGTTTAAAGCCACCACGTGTCATCTGAAGGCTTGACTGGGCAGGACATCAAGATGGCTCTTTCACATGACTGGCGGCTTGTACTGGCTGTTGGCTGAGTGCTCAGCTGGGACTGGCGGCCAGAGCATGAACACGTAACCTCCCCATGTGACAGCCCCTCCTACAGTGGCTGGTTCTGAGAGGGAGTGTCTAATAAGAGTGTCCAGGAGGCCTAGGAGGAGGCTGCAAGGCTTCTTACGATCTGGCCTTGGAAGTCTCAGAGTATCTTTTCTGCCACATTCCGTTGGTCAGACAGGTTCCCAAGGCCAGCTCAGAATTAAGGAAAGAGGCATTGGATGCCACTTCTTTTTTGCAGTTTTCTCATTGTGGTAAAAGTACACAACATAAATAACATTCTAACTCTGTGTGTGTGTGTGTGTGTGTGTGTGTGTTTTGTAGAGACAGAGTCTTACTATGTTGCCCTGGGTAGAGTGCTGTAGCATCACAGCTCACAGCGACCTCCAGCTCTTGGGCTTAGGCGATTCTCTTGCCTCAGCCTCCTGAGTAGCTGGGACTATAAGCGCCTGCACAACACCTGGCTATTTTTTTGTTGCAGTTTGGCTGGGGCGGGTTCGAACCTGCCACCCTCGGTCTATGGGGCTGGTGCCCTACTCAATGAGCCACAGGCATTGTCCCATTTTAACTGTTTTTAAATATTCAATTCAGCAGCATCGTTAAGTATATATTTAGTGTTATTAAGCATATTTACATTGTGCATTCATCACACTGTCCATTTCTAGAATTTTTTCTTTATCCCAGATGGAACTCTAGTCCCATTTAACAACAATTCCCATTTTCCTCTCCCCTTAAGTCCCGGGAAAACACTATTCTACTTTGTATCTCTGTGAACTTGCTTATTCTAGGTACCTCACGTAAAAGAAATCATAGGTTCTCTTTTCTTTTGTGTCTGGCTTCTTTCATTTAGCAGAACGTTTCCAAGTTCATCCGCTTTGTAGCCTGTGTCAGAACTTAATTCCTTTTGATGGCTGAGCGGTATTCCATGGCTCCTCTGGACTTCACCTCTTGATGTGAGGAACAGCCCCTGAAGACAGACGAGGAGAGCGTGATGGCCATCTTTGGAGACTGCTGATTCTGGCTAGCGGAGTCTTCTCAAGACCTGTGACCCTTCATGGCTGGGGAGTTACAAGACCTGGTTCTTCAACTTCCTGAACCTTGAAAAGCTTAGAGCAGTGGAGAAGGGGCCAGAACTAGGGAAAGAAAGAAAATTAGAGAGACTCAGAGGAAAGGGTAAAACAATAATGAAGCAAGGAGAGGGGCGTCTCCGGAACCATAGGCCTGACGTTTGTTAAACTGATTTCTTGCTACCTCTCTACTGTTCACATCCAAACTTGACTCTTGCCATCTTATTTCCAAGGGGAAATGGTTTGCCTTGTCAGGACAACAGATCTCATGTGTCACGATCCACTGACTTGCACTGGAACTTTCCTCCTGGTCCTTAGCCACGGTCCTAATGAGAACATGTTAACTTGGGGTACCAGCTGTCTGAGGTGGAGTGAGGAATGATGGAGCCGGCCCTGTGCTGAGACGGTCCCCTTCTCTGCTAAGCCGGATTGTTTGACTTGTGGAAAAAGTCACTTTCCTGAGAAATGAGGTACAGTGGGCTGAAGGGGACCCCAGGGGGAGTCTTCAAGAGAGCCTGAGAAAGGAAATGCCCGGTAGAGCAGAATTTATTTTTCACAAATGAAGGCTTGAAAGTGCCCTGGAGATTGTTTTCCCCAGGAATAAGCCACACCAGGCAATAAGCGCTTTTAGCTCTTCTCAAAGCTGCGTCTCCAGTTGATCAACATTTTTGTCTCCCTCTGGAGGGAGAGGCAGAAGAAGGCCTTTCACCCCTGTTGAAAGAGGAATGCGGGCTGGGCACAGTAGCTCATGCCTGTAATCCTCATGCTCTGGGAGGCTGAGACAGGAGGATCCCTTGAGCTCAGGAGTTTGAGACCAGTCTAAGCAAGAGTGAGACTGTCTTTACTAAAAATAGAAAAAAAAAATTTAGGCAGACGTTGTGGCAGGCATCTGTAGTCCCAGCTACTCAGGAATGAAGCTGAGGTGGGAAGATCACTTGAACCCCCAAATCTGAGGTTGCTGTGATCTAGGCTGATGCCACGGAACTCTAGCCTAGGCAACAGAATGAGACTCTGTCCCAAAGTGAAAAAAAAGAGGAATGGGAAAGGAATGTTATTATTATAGCTTAAATCTTCATAGAAGGAAAATCAGGGGACAGCTATAATATGAGTAAATCTGGCACTTCAGCATGTTTGAGAGGAAAGAGAGACAGCTGGTTCTGTTCATAGCAACAGGCCTGTGTTTGGCTTGTTGGCCAGGAGAACCAGTCTGGACAATGCTAATATATCTGCCAAATTTCTGGATGAAGTTTAAAGGATGTCAAGGGACTGCAGTTAGGAGCACATTCTCTTGGGGACCAAGGATTAAAAGCACACAGACAAATCAAGGTTGCGTGTGTGTGAGCTGCCAAATAGGTTTAAAGTAGTAAGCGTGTGGGCTTTGTCAGAGGTTGTGATTTATGATGTTTTGTTGGTTTGCCTTGGTGCTGGGTAGACCATTGAAGATTCATTTTGCTAAATCAGTTTAGAAAGGTTTTAGTTTGGTGTCTTATCTTCAGGTTTTTTTTTTTCTTTCCCAGTGACATTGTGTTGTGTTCAGGTAATTTCGCTCATGATTCTAGATCTTTGCATTTTGTTTTTATTAAGTCATAACTGCATACATTGATGCATTTATGGGGTTTAATGTGCAGACTTGATACACAATATGAAATGCTTACACTGAACTAAGTAACACATCCATCACAACTATACTCTTTTCTTAATAGTTTTGAAATGTACTGTTGCATCATACACATTAGGTAAGGTCCCCTGAATACCCTCCCTCCTCCCATCACCCTCCTCTTCCCTTCTACTTTCTGGACTATAGTTGTGTTTTACCATTAGTGTGATTGTGTAGGTGATTATAAAAGATGTGAAGTCTTCATCTTATTTATGGCTGCATAATATTCCACGGTGTACATATACCACAATTTGTTAATCCATTCATGGGTCAATGGGCACTTGGGCTGTTTCCATGGCTTGGCAATTATGTATTGGGGTGCAATAAACAAAGACATATTTTACAAAATGTCTTTGTTGTAAAATAATTTTTAATCATCTGAGTATATGCCTAGTAGAGGAATTGTAGGATTGAATGAATATTCCTTGAATATTCTCCAAACTTCTTTCCAAAAAGGACGTATTAGCTTATATTCCCACCAGCAGTGTAGAAATGTTTCTTTCTCTCTGCATCCATGCCAACATCTGTAGTTTTGGGATTTTGTTATGTGGGCTAATTTTGCTGGAGTTAGATATTTGCATGGAAATGCTTCCCCAAACTGAATTAAAATTTAAAACACTAAGAGTTAAGTAAGTGGTCATATTAACTGTCATGGGTTCTGTTGTACTAACCAGTGACTAATCGGTAGTTTGGATCTTGGATTCCATGTCTCTAAGGACATAAATGTTAAAATGATGGTTAGAATCCTAGCAAGGCCACGTGATGATCTTGCTTCAATGGGAAAATGTAACCTGGATTCTAAGGACTACTGCTCTCTCTTCTTCCTTGGATGCAATGAAACAGAAGTCCAAGCCCTTCCCTAGGAAATGGTGAGCTCCCACCACGAGAGATGATGGTAGCCATTTTCATGCTAGCAGTGACAGTGAGTCATGTTTTCATCTTTTAAATCCTGTCTGCATTTTGTTCATGAATATAAGTAAAAATGCGTGGTACTTATATGTAGTATTTATCAGAATGAATTGGTTTTCTATCACTTGATCATTGATTCATTCATTTATTCAGTATTATTTATTACTACCTATGTATTTGAGTCTTTGGTTTAGATTTTGTGGAGAAAAATATATTTTAGTTTTTATTTACTTCTAGGCACTATTAAAAAGCTGCAGGTAGAGGAAAAAGGTAATAGTGATTGAATGAGTACCAGTGATACTTTGGAAATTTAAAGATGAGGGTGAATGTGAAAGGGAAGGATTCCAAAGTGGTATTAGTGTCTTTTAAATTAAAAGTTTCTGCATTTTTAGACGTTTCTTTTTTTTTGTGGAAAGAATTTGGCAAGCTGTTGATATTTAAATAAAAATAATACATACACTCATTCACTGTTAACATTAGGAAAAATATGAATTATTTCTGATAGTGTAAAAAGGAACACTTCATTTGATGAACATGTATAATTATTAAGGGAAGCTTTTCTTTTTTAGCATTAAGAAAGCATTTCTTCCTTAGACTGTTGCATGTTATGTTGAGCAGATGTAATGGAGGCCAAACCAAGAAGGGAAGGTTGTCTAGAGCCACGTCCCCCGGTGAGCATACTTAAGAACCTGGGGGAGACCGTGCTAAGGGTTAGGGACAGGTGTCGTTACAAACCCGGGAGTGGGACACGGAGGGCTAGAAGGCAAAGGATAGTGTTTGAGCAAAAATGACAGAAGGGCTAAACTGGACCGATGGGACAGGAGGAGGGAGAGGTGGCCGTGGTTCCCGATTTATTAACTGTGTGTGAGTTGACAAGTACATGTATTAAGTAGGGATATATTGACAGTGTCTATGTGTCAGGCACTGCTGAGGGTAGTTTTATGGACGTTCTCTTTTTGTTGTTCCTTTCTACAGCCATTGAAGATCAGTATTTCTCTATTAGACAAGCAAATAGATGAGACCCAGAGAGATTAATTTGCCCAAGATTACTCAGCCAATAAGTGAACTGGCTGGAAATCAAACATATTTATGTAACTCCAAGTTCATTTTATTTTATTTGTGTCTTTAAAATTAGTTTTGTGTTTTATTTCATTCTTTTATTTCATTTTGTGTCTTTAAATTTAGTTTTTGTTTTTATCAAGGCTACACATGCCCATGGTTTAAAGGGCCAGAGGATACGGTAATTCTTAATAAGAAATCTTTACTCCCTCGTCTCCTTCTTCAAAGGAATGGTTACCACCTTAACCATTCTTTTGATATTTATCCCTATATTTCTGAATAAAATCCTGATCTTGCTACTTCTTGATTTTTTGTTAGGCAGTGTAGAAAATTAGGATGTTTTTCTCTTTTACAATCTTCACATATTCCCACTTGCCACCCCCATGCTTCCTTCTCTCAATATAGTTATTGTTGTAGTTGTAGCATGTAGCATGATACATTTCAAAACTACTAAGAAAAGAATAGAGTCGTGATGAATATGTTACTTCGTTCAGTGGAAGCATTTCACATTGTCAAATCAGTACACTGAACCCCATGCTTCCTTCTCTCAACATAGTTATATGTAGTTATACTACATCTTGATTGTAGTCAGGACGACCTTCAGTGTTTATTTCAACTATTGCTTTTCCTCCTCCATGTTCTATTTCCTCTCTAGTTAACAGTGGTCTTTCCTGCCCAGTTGCTTAGGTTTTCTGTATATCCATCACTGACTCAAACGTCGCCTCTCTCATTGTTTAAGTCTCTTTTCTAGACATCCGAGCACATCCACTGGGTATTCTATTACTTCCATCTCTTGAGAAGATCCCTCCTGGAGCTTTCTGCCTGGTTCTATCAGGACTGGATTGCCTCGGAGGCTCACAAAGTACTGTCACCTTCGTCCCCGCTTCACCATCATCCTGGGGAATTCTTTTTATTTCTTTTCTGAGTTGGATCTCTGTTTCCTAGACGCCATAGATTGTTTTTTAGTTCCTCCTCAATTTGGTGGAACCTCCTTGGTAACTCTGTCTAAGTAAAGGATACATGAGAAACATGTACACAATTTTTAAAAATTGTGTAGAAATAGCAAAACCGTAAGCATATTTTTATTCTACTGAAACCTGATCAGTAATTTTAGTTGAGTATAGAATTCTAAACTGGAATTCCCTGTTAAAGGTTTGAAGGCATTGCTCTATAGAATTTTGGCTTTCTAAAGAAAAATCTTTCAGTCTTTAACTGTGGTGGAGGAACATTTTCTTCTGGGTCCAGAAAAAGGAATCAGGAGTTCCAATAGACCTTTTTAAAGGGGGCAATTTATATGCAGTAAGGTGCACAAATCTGAAATGTACAGCTTGCTGAGTTTTTACACATTGTGCAGGTCAGGACACAGAACTTTGCCAGCATCCCATGGAGTTCCTTCATGCCCCTTCCTGGTCAAATTTTCCTCCCTTCCTTCAGGAGTAACCCCTGTTCTGATTTGTTCCACCATAGGTTAGTTTTACCTGTTCTTGAACTATATACCAAGTCATGCCATATGTGTACTTTTGTGTTTCTCTTCTTTTGCTCAGTGTAATGTTTCTGAAATTCATCCATGTTGCCATATGCGTCAGTGGCTTGTTTGTTTATTGCTGAGTCTTGTTTCCCTTAGAGTATACTGTGAGTTCATCCATTCTCCTGTTATTGGCTGTGTTGTTGTTCCAGTTCTTGGCTGTTATGAACAAGTTACCGTGAACATTCTCCAGGTCTTTTGTGGAGATATGCACCTGCTTGTCTTGGTCATGTACCTGGAAGTGGGATTGTTGGGCCATAAGGTGGCATGTATTTAACTTTATTAGAAACTGTTCATCATTGGCCACAGTGGTTGTACTGTTTTCTACTTGTTCTTTCAATAGACCCTCAGTCAGTCCTAGCTTTAGGCTCACTTGTCATGTCCAGAGGTATCTGGTGGCCCCTGTTTCTGGACATCTGGGGATTCTGCAGAGTGAATCCTGTTGAGTTTTGGCTTCCTCCTCGCTGTCAGGGGATTCAATATTCTCAGGACCACTCAGTCAATTTGTGTTTGTTCACCATCTTTCTAATTTCCACATTTTAGTTGCTCTTCTGTCCTTAGGACAGAAGAATATATTCTCTCTGTCCTTAAGGATTTGTATGCTTACATTTTTTTTCTTTCCTGCCATTTGAGTGGTTTTTCAGGATCTAGCAGAGCTCAATGCTTATGCTCAAGTCACCGTTTCAAACCTACTTACTTTGAAACTGTTCTGCCTCCCCGTCGATGACAGAGCTAGTTATTTATTTAAACATGCATGGGGGGATTAAGTAAGGAGCAAAATTAAAGTCCTCAGGCAGTAGGGAAAGGTCAGCCTATTTAGAGAATGAAGTCTTGTATCAAAAAAGACATTAACGATATCAAGCTGTGATAGGCATAATTATTTAATGATATTATGTGACAGGGATTATGAGGAAATTTGAGGGTGACAGTGCTTCTTTTTAAAACATTTTGGAGTCTGCAATCAAAAAGCATGACTTAAGCCCTGTCACGCTGATGTATTAAGCCCTGTGTTGGCAAATCCGTTTGTCCACCCTCTTGGACCAACCTGGTGGCTGAGGTGATGGTGAAACTGGGGACTAACTGGAAATGACGGCTCCTTGCCCAGTAATGTAGGGTCACAGAACAAAGGACACCGGTAGTCTGTCCGCATTTGAAAATTGGATATTTTGTTCATTAGGGAGTTTTTGCATTAATTGATTATTTTCAAATAGCACCCTACGATAATCATCTTTGTGACTGAGTTTTTGGCACCTGGGGCTAATGTTCTGAAACTGATCCTGGGTATGGCAGCTCCCAGCTTTCTGATTTCCTTCCTTGGAGCCTCCAGTTTTGTCATCTGTCAAATGGCAACAACTTGCTGCCAGCGCTTGAGTGAAGACCCAGGGAGAGAACACAGGCCAAGCACTCAGCTCGGCCCCAGGCCCCGGAGGCTCTCATTCAGCATTAGCTCTTTTTATGATCATTCAGCGTCTGCCACTAAATTGGCCATTAATTCCTGGTGGCTGTGATTAGGCTTGTGGTCACCAGATATTTGTCAAAGACATGCTGATTATTAGGACACACACTCATGAGTGTCACCGCCTCAGGGTTTTGAGCTGCCATTAGAGGATCACGTTGGAGAGACATTATGAATTTTATTCCCCTTGGGGAAGGGGTGGTGAGGGGTTGGCAGATAGAAGGGGCTGGTTTTAAAACAATAAAGTCAATTTGGTATGGTCAAAAAAAATATTTCGGATTACTGTAAGGATACATACAATTAGGTTACGTTGTTCGCATTTGTCAGGTAAAATCCAGGTTGTAGTTGCGTCTTTCACCCGGGAGGTGTGCCACACAGCCCTACCTTGTACCCATTAGGTGGAAACTTACCTCCCACCGCCTTCCCTCCATTCTTGAAATTAACTGTGTTTTTCTCCTGTGTGGGTGTGTAGTTATTCATCTACTACCTTCATATTAGTATTGAGCACATTGGATACTTGCTTTTCCATTCTTGAGATACTTTACTAAGGACTATGTTCTCCAAACGCATCCAGGTAAATACAAAAGATATAAAGTCTCCATCATTTTTTGTGGTTGAATGGTATTCCGTGGTATATAGATGTTGCTTCTTGATAGCCTCAGGTTCATTAAACATCTTTTTATTAATATACTCAATTAATACCTTGAATGAACTGGGAATATAACTGAAGAGTTCAGAGCTGAGTTGTATTCCACATACTGAAATGAAAAACAACACCTTTAGCATAAAGGCAGCTAGCATAAATATTCATGATTCAAGTTAGTAACAAAAATTACAATGAAAAGCACAGAAGGCATAAAGTAGGTCTCCAGTCCTTTTGAGAAGACCAGCTCTTTGGATCTTGGATTTTGCATCTTACCCTTAAAGACCACCAAGCACTGTGGGAAGGCCTCCACTCTTGGGCTCTCATTATCTCTCTTGATGTAAAATACAAGTTCCAGAAAGACACTTCTCTGGGCTTTTCTTTTCTTTTTCTTTTATCTTCTTTTCTTCTTCTTCTTCTTTTTCTTTTTTTCTGAGATAGGATTTCACTCTGTTGTCTAGGGTGAAGTCCAGGTGCGTGATCATAACTCACTGCAGCCCCAAATTCCTGGGCTCAAGTGATTTTCTTGGGAATAAATCCTAGTGATGAATTAGCTTCAGCAGAGTTCAAGAACAGTGATCCATAATGTTCCCTCTGCTGGGCTGATGATGATTAATTTGAGGCAAGAACAATAGAAATGGGTTTTAAAGAGCAGAAAAATGAGATTAAATACCGGGAAAAATTTTGTAGAGAAGTTATATCAGACAGGCTCCCACAGGAAACAGATAGCACAATACAATTATAATTTTGACAACAGGTTAATAAAGGGATGATTCAGAAAGGTGTGTGCAGGGTGTGGGGAGTGGTGAAGCTGTTAGTCTTCCCTGAGCCTTAATCGGGAAGTCAGAGCCTTGTTCGGAGGAGCCCTGAGAGGACTGGTGGCTTTCCCTGAGGGCACAGCCAGCCTGAGGCTGCAGAGAAAGCTCCAGTATGACTACCCCGTGCTCACTCTTCTCCCTTCCGGTGGTCTTCTGCCAGGGCTCCCCACTGGCTGAGCTTCACTGGAGAGCAGAGGGTGAAGGAGCCCCACTGAGTCTTCTGTAAAGGTCACCCCTTCCCCTGGCAAAGTGAAGAGTGGTGAGGGGTGAGGAGAGGCTTTGCTGGGACAAAGAGG
Source organism: Arctocebus calabarensis (assembly GCA_963573935.1). NCBI lineage: Eukaryota > Metazoa > Chordata > Mammalia > Primates > Lorisidae > Arctocebus > Arctocebus calabarensis. The sequence goes on along the minus strand of CAUYON010039009.1, from coordinate 24,053 downwards.
AGATTTCCTCCACACAAATGTCAGTGATCCAATGTGGAGCAGGTCCCTAAAGTAGGGTGCAGAGAACACTCTTTTTGGAGAAATTTTGGGAACAATACACCTGCACATTAGTCTTTCCAATTTGAGTATCCTTTCCAGCTGCCATAAATTCAGGCATGTCACAAGAGAAAGAATGAAATGCTGATACCAGACCTAGTGAAATTTTTTTTTTTGGAAATTCACATTTTACTCACAAGCATAGCCAGGTGTAGTGGTGGGTGCCTGTAGTCCAAGCTACTTGGCCAGATAAGGCAAGAGGATTGCTTGAGCCCAAGAATTTGAGGTTGCTGTGAGCTATGATGCCATGGCACTCTATCCAGGGCAACAAATGAAACTCTGTCTCAAAAAATCAAAACAAAACACAACACCAAGCTGTTCATGCCCCTTAGTAGTAATAAAACTGTTTGCATAGTATTTCGTAGTTGACAAAGGGCTTTCATGTACATAATTTTGTGACATCTGGCAATAATCTTGTGAAGTAGGTAGGAAGAGAGACCCATTTAATGGATGAAAAAAGTGAGTGTCCCAGAGGTGGCCTAGGGTGTCGCAGCAAGCAAGTGGGAAAATGTGAAATGGAACCAGGCTGCCTAATTTCAAAATCAGCTGCTTTCCACAAAGAGAAACTCAAATCACCTACAATGATTTTTTTTAAAGGCAAAATGCTGATGTTAGAAGAAATACGGAAAAGAAATTCTTTCCTTTCCCGGACATTGCCGAGTGGCCTTTGTGACTATAATGTTCTTCTTTAGCAGCTGGTGTCATCCTGTCTCCAGGTTGGGGGAATGCCATCGGGTGAAGGTTGGGATGGAACTTTGGTTTTGGAAGTCACACCATTTACCAGGCTAAGGCTAGACGGGTCCATTCTGAAGGTCTTTATAAACTCTGAGTCCCCATGACACTAGGATTTTGTACCCTGGGACCTGGTCCAACCTCTGAAAGAAGCATCCTAAGAGACCCTATGTATGATATAAGCCACGGTAGTCTGTGCTAGAGTAATTCAGGTCACTGGTTAATTGTGACCAGAGTTTAACAATGATGACAACAACAACAACAACAACAACAACATATACCCAGAAGACCAAAAACCACATTATAACAAAGACATCTGTACCACAATGTCCATTGCAGCCCAATTCATAATTGCTAAGTCATGGAAGAAACCTAAGTACCCATCGATCCACAAATGGATTAATAAACTGTGGTACATGTATATCATGGAATATTACGCAGCCTTAAAGAAAGATGGAGACTTTACCTCTTTTGTGTTTACATGGATGGAGGTGGAACATATTCTTCTTAGCAAAGTATCTCAAGAATGAAGAAAAAGTATCCAATGTACTCAGCCCTAATATGAAGCTAATTTATAGCTGTCATATGAAGGTATAACCCAACTATAACACAAGAATATGGGGAAGGGGCAAGGGTAGAGAGGGCTGAGGGGAGGGAGGGGTGGAGGGAGGGTAACTGGTGAGTCTACACCTACGGTGCATCTTAGAAGGGTACAGGCGAACTTTACTAAATGCAGAATACAAATGTCTTCATATAATAACTGAGAAAATGCCAGGAAGGCTATGTTAATCAGTTTGATGAAAATAGTTAAGATTGTATATGAAACCAGCACATTGTACCCCTTGATTGCACTATTGTACACAGCTCTGATTTAATAATAAAGACAATAAAATAAAAAGGAAATAAAAAGAAAATAAAATCTCTAACTATTATAGGGCAGGAAGATATCAAATTATTCATGTCTATTAAGGTTTGCTTTATAAATTGAGGAGTATTCTGGTAGGATGCATAAATGTTAATTATCAAAATTTCTTCATGTGGAGGATTTCCCTTGACAAATTAATAGTGTCCATCCTTATCTTTGTTAGTTTAAAACCTATTGTATCTGGAAATAATATTGCAACCCCAAGTTTTTTCTGATTTTCATTTGCCTGAATTATAGTTGTTCTTCCCTTCACCCTGAGCCTTTATTTTCTTGACTTTAAGGTAAGATGAATCTCTTATATATTACAGATATCTAGTTTGAGTTGTATCCAGTCAGACATCCTGTACCATTTTAGAGGACAATTTAAGCCATTCACATTAATTGAAAGAATTGGTAGACATGGTAGTGTTTTGGGTGTCATGTTTTTGAAAGGTCCAGTGGATATTTTTAATCCTTTCACCACTGTGGATGTTAGGTTTTGTTCAACCATTTCTGGCTGAGTTTACTTTGGTGGTAGACTATTGTGTTGGCCATTATGGAAAATGGTTCTGAGTATATCTGGAGAGCTGGTATAGTTACAACACATTTCCTTAACATGCGTATGTCAGTAAAGTATTTGATTTCTCCATCACAAATAAAACTCAATTTACCTGCGTATAGGATCCTGGGCTAAAAGATGTTTAGTTTTATAAGATCAAAAGTCAATGGCCATTCTTTTTTGGCTTGAAAAATTTCAGCTGAAAGTTTCACAGGCATTCTAATATTCCTCCCCTCACAGGTAATTTTTTTTTGTTTTCTCTCTCTTTTTTCTTTTCTCACCTCTGACTACTTGCAATATTCTCTCCTTCATATTGACTTTGGCAAAATTGATTACAATGTGTCTAAGAGATGTTTTATTTGGAATGAGTCTTGCTGGGTTTCTGAAACTATCAACTATCTGAATTTCTGTATCTAGTGAAATACTTGGAAAATTCTCCACTAGAATATCTAGGAGTAGAGCATCTTCCTCTTCTTCTTCAGGAATTCCTATAAGTTCAATGTTAGATCTCTTGGAGTGATCCCACAGCTCTATCAGGAACTGTTCTATTCTTAATTTCCATTTTTCTGCTTCTTTGAATGCCTAGGATCATTCAAAAGCCTTGTCTTTAATTTCTGAGATCCTTTCTTCTGCTTGGTCAACTTTATTACTGAAGGACTCTACTGAACTTCTAAGCTCCTCGAATAACTTTTTCATTTCTTGAGCTGTGCTATATCTTTTCTCATTATGTCCATATCCTTGGTGACTTTGTCTTTTAATTCATTAATTTCATAAGACAAATTTTGAACTACTCTTTGGATTTATATTTCCATCTTTTCCTCCATTCTACTCATCATTTGCTATCCATATTCTGAATTCTATTTCTGACAATTCAGGCATTTGTCTTTGAATGTCATCTTCAGTGGTATCTCCTTTGTTGTTCTTTGGGAGAGTTGATCTGATTATTCATGTTGCCAGAGTTCTTCGGTTGGTTCTGCCTCATGATTATTTGCAGCCGTTTGATTATTAAAACTGGTAGTGTGAGATTGAATTGGGGTCCCAAAGTAATGGAGCTAATCAGTCCTTTACCAAAGCTCTAAGCCTTATAATTGTGGCTTTTTCCCCTACAGCCTTATGAAGGTCCCTTTCAGAATTGTGACCAGAGATTCTGAGAAGCTGCTTGGTGAAAACACACAAGTTGGATTGGGCAGCACCTGTGGCTCAAGGAGTAGGGCACTGGCCCCATATACCAGAGGTGGCGTGTTCAAACCCACCCCAGCCAAAAGCTATAACAACAACAAACGAAAGCTGGCTCTGTTTTTAAATCAGCCAACTTCTACCCTATTCTAGGAAGTCACAGTATTAGGTTTAAATCTCAGCAAGGGAGAGATAGAGGCAACTGCAGTGCCCCATCCCTACTACTTAGTACTTTCCTGCTACAGAAATTCTACAGCTCAACCTCAGAGTGTATGCAGGTTGACAGGTCTGGTCCAGAGTCCAATCAGATTGTCTCAGGCAGTACAAATACTGCTCATCAGAGAGAGATCAAAGGGTCTTCAGCAGCAGATAGAATTCCATAGGCAGTTCCATTCAGCAAACCCAAGGGGATGGCATCTGATCCCTTCCTATGAGCCACCAATTGCCTGTCAAAGTCCAAACTGTGTATCAGTGCCCTTGCCCGCTGGGCACAGTCCAAACAAAGGCCTTCAGCACCACTGCTCACTGGGCATAGTCATAACCAGGGTCTATGCCCCCTGCCTGCTTGGCACAGAATGAACCAGGCATCAGTACCTCTGCTCACCAGGCATAGTTAAGACCAGGGACTGCACCCCACCCTCTAGGCACAGTCAAGACTGGGGTTCTGTGCCCTGCCTTCTCCATTCCATTGTGGTACATCTTTGTTCCCTCATGCATCCTTTTCTTTCCTCTGCTTCCCCACAAGTCACAGTTTCCATGCTGCTGACCAGTGGCCCACACTATGCCCAGATATCTCAGGGAATGGCCAAACCCTCTGGGCCCTGAAGGGGACAGAACTTCAGACCACCATGAGAGGTGGGGGAAGGTGGACTGGAAGTTCAGAATTGCAGGGAAAATATTTGTTCAATTTTTATTTGTTTATTTTTATTAAATCATATTTGTGTACATTTATGCAATTATGGGATACAATGTGCTGGTTTTATATACAATTGAAATACTTTCATCAAACTGGTTAACAAAGACTTCACCTCATTTTCTTAGTTATTGTTTTAAGACATTTATATTTTACCCTTAGTAGATTTAACATGTACCCTTGTAAAATGCTCCATAGATGTGTAAAATAACCCTCCCTCCACCAGTGCTACCCTCCTCCTCATCTTTCCCCTTCATCTTGGGCTTTAGTGGGGTTTTAGCTTTCATAAGAAAGTGTAGCTACTTATAAATTGGTTTCTTAATAGGGCTGAGTACACTGGATACTTTTTCTTCCATTCTTGAGATACTTAGGTAAGAAGAATATGTTCCAGCTCTCCACGTAAACATGAAAGAGGTAAAGTCTCCATCTTTTTTTTAAAGCTGCATAATATTCCATGGTGTACATATACCACAATTTATTAATGCATTCATGGGTCAGTGGGCACTTGGGCTTTCTCCATGACTTAGCAATTATGAATTGGGCTGCAGTAAACATTTTGGTGCAAATATCTGTGTTGCAAAGTGATTTTTGGTCTTCTGGATGTATACCTAGTAGAGCAATTGAAGGATCCAATGGCAGGTCTATTTTTAGATCTCTAAATATTCTCCAAACATCTTTCTAAAAGCAATGTATTAGTTTGCATTCCCACCAGCAGTGCAGAAGTGTTGCCCTTTCTCCACATCAATGCCAACATCTCTGGTTTGGGAATTTTGTGAAGTGGGCTAATCTTAGTGGAGTTAGATGCTATCTCAAAGTGGTTTTGATTTGCATTTCTGTGATGATTAAGGATGATGAGCATTTTTTAATGTGTCTGTAGGCCAGGTACCTGTCTTCTTCAGAGAAGTTTCTCTTCAAGTCCCTTGCCCACCCTGAGATGGAATCACTTGTTATTTTCTTGCTAATACATTTGAGTTCTCTGTGGATTCTGGTTATTAAAACTTTGTCAGAGACATAACAGGCAAATATCTTCCCCCATTCTGAAGTCTGTCTGCTTGATTTACTTACTGTGTTCTTGGATGTGAGGAAGCTTTTTAGTTTGATCTCATGTCAGTAATGTATTTTGTGTTGCTTCAGTTGCCTGTGGTGTTCCTCCTCATAAAATATTCTCCCAGTTTGATTTGTTCAAGTGTTTTCCTGGACTTTCTTCTAGTATTTTTATAGATTCATGTCTTGGTTTTAAATCTTTAATCAAGTGAGAGTCTATCTTAGTTAATGGTGAAAGGTGTGGGTCCAGTTTTAGTCTTCTACAGGTCACCAGCCAGTTCACACAGCACCATTTTTTAACTAGGTAATCTTTTCCCCATTGAATGTTTTAATTGGCTTATCAAAGATCAAATGATGCTAAGTACCTGGGTTAATATTTTGGTTCTCTATTCTGTTCCATAGATCTATCTACCTTTCTGTTTTTCTTTCAGTACCATGCTGTTTTGATCACTATTGATTTACAATATAGTTTGAAGTCTCATAGCATGATTCCCCTGATTTATTGTTATTTCTGAGTAATGTGTTTGCTATTCAAAGTTTTTACTGGTTCCATATAAGATGAAGTACTATTTTTTCCATATCTTTAAGGAATGATGCTGGTGCTTTGATAGTGTTTGCATTAAAATTGTATATTGCTTTGGGTACTATACACTTTAACAATGTTGATTCTTCTCAGTCATGAGTATGGTATGTGTTTCCATTTGTTAACATCTTCAGCTATTTCTTTTCTTAAGAGTTTCATAGTTCTCTTTATAGAGTTATTTCATGTCATTTGTTAGGTAAACTCCCAAATATCTCATCTTCTTTGGCACTACTGTAAAAGGAATAGAGTCCTTGACTACATTTTCAGCTTGACTATTGTTGGTACAAATTAATACTACAGATTTGTGAGTATTGATTTTGCAACCTGAGACACTGCTATATTCCTTTACCACTTCTAAGAGTTTTGTAGTTGAATCCCTGGGGTTTTCCAGCTATACAATCATATCATCTGCAAATAGTGAAAGTTTGAACTCCTTGGACCCTGTATGAATGCCCTTGATTGCCTTTTCTTCCCTAATTATGATGTCTCAGACTTCTATTACTGTTAACTGTTACTTCTATTATTGTTAAAAAGCAGTGGAGACAATGGGCAACCTTGCCTTGTTCCTGTTCTGAGTGGAAAAGATTTCAATTTGACTCCATTCAATACGATATTGGGTGTGGGTTTGTTGTAGATGGCCTCTATTAGTTTAAGAAATGTCCCTTCTCTACCAATATTCTTAGGTGTTCTGATCATGAAAGGAGGCTGGATATTATCTAAAGCTTTTTTTTTTGCATCAATTGAGAGAATCATATGGTCTTTGTTTTTATTTTGTTTATGTGATGAATAATATTTATAGATTTGTGTATATTGAACCAGCCTCAAGACACTGGGATACAACCCACTTGGTCATGGTGTGTAATTTGTTTGATGTGTTGCTAGATTCTGTTTGCTAGGGTCTTATTGAATATTTTTGCATCAATATTCATTAGTGATATTAACCATGACCAAGTGGGTTGTATCCCAGTGTCTTGAGGCTGGTCTATAATTTTTTTTTCTTGTTGGGTTTTTTTCTTGGTTTGGGGATTAAGGTGTTTTTTGATTCATAGAATGTGTTGGGTAGTAGTCCTTCTTTATTAATATTTTGGAAAAGGTTAAGTAATATAGGTACTAGTTCCTCTTTAAAAGGCTGGTAGAATTCTGATGTGAAGCCATCTAGTCCTGGGCTTTTCTTTCTGGGGAGATTTGGTATAGTTGACGCTATTTCAGAACTTAATGTAGGTCTTTTCAACTTTCCTACTTCATTTTTACTAAGTCTAGGAAGGTGACGTGCTTGCAAGTATTGGTCTATTTCCTTCAGATTTTCATATTTCTGAGAATAGAGTTTCTTGTAATATTCACTAGGGATTTTTTGAATTTCTGAGGAGTCTGTTGTTATTTCATCTTTGTCATTTCTGATTGATGAAATTAAAGATTTTATATTTTTATTACTGGTTAGGTTAGCCAAAGGTTCATCTATTTTATTGACCTTTTCAAAAAACCAACTTTTTGATTTTTTAATTTGTTGTATAATCCTTTTCTTTTCAATTTCATTTAATTCTGCTCCAATTTTGGCTATTTTCTTTCTTCTGCTGGATTTGGGATTGGAATGTTTCTCCTTTTACTGTTGCTTGAGATGTCCCATTAAGTTGTTAATTTCCTCTCTTTCCATTCGCTTGATGAAGATTTGCAATGCTATAAATTTCCCTCATAGGACTGCCTTTGCAGTATCCCAGTGGTTCTGGTAATTCATGTCTTCATTATCATTTTTGTTCCAAAAATTTGGTAATTTCCTTCTTAATCTCATCTGTGACCCGGCTATCATTCAGCATAAGGTTATTTAGCTTCCATGTTTTTGTATGAGTATGAAGATTCCAGTTTTTACTTAGTTCAACTTTTATTCCATGGTGGTCCGAGAAAATGCAAGGAATAATTGCTATTCTTTTACATTTGCTGTGGTTAGACATGTGACCTAAGATGTGATCAATTTTGGAGGATGTTTCAAGGGTTGATGAGAAGAACATGTATTCAGTTTTGTTAGGATGATATGTTCTGTAGTTGTCTGTTAAATCCAATTGTTGAGTGATTAATTTTAAGTCTAAAATTTCTTTGCTTAGTTTCTTATTGGAGGATCTATCCAACACTGCCAAAGCGGGTTTTAAAATCTTCGACTATTGTGGTGCCAGAGGAAATCAATTTGGTCATGTCTGTTAGCATCTCTCTCATAAATTGAGGTGCATAAATGTTAATAATGGAAATCTCATCATGTTGAGTGTTACCCTTAACAAATATGAAGTTACCATCCTTATCTTTTCTTACTTTTGTTTGTTTAAAGCCTACTGTATCTGTGAATAAAATTGCAACACCTGCTTTTTCCATTTGCCTGAATTATAGATGACCATCCCTTCACCCTGACTCTATATTTATCTTTTAAGGTAAGATGAGATTCTTTTATGCAGCAGATATCTGGCCTGAGCTTTTGTATCCAGCCAGCCAACCTGTGCCTCTTTTAGAGCACAATTTAAGCCATTCACATTAATTGAGAGTAAAGATAAGCCTTGTAGTATTTTGGGTATCAAGTTTTTCAAAAGTCCGGTAAACATTTTAATCCTTTCACCACTGTGGAAGTTGGAATTTGATCAAAAGTTTTTGAGTGGTAGTAGCAGATTGTGCTGGTCATTATGGAGGATAGGTCTGAGAATATCCTGGAGAGCTGCTTTAGTTGTGGCAAATTTCTTCAACATGTGAATGTCATTAAAGTATTTATTTTCTCCATCATAAATGAAATCTAGTTTGGCTGGACACAGTATCCTGGGTAGAATGTTATTTTGTTTTAGGAGGTCAATGTTCCATGACCATCCTTTGCTAGCTTGAAAGGTTTTTGCAGTCATTCTAATATTCTTCCCCTTGTAGGTTATGATTTTCTTATGTCTGCTTACAGATTTTTCTCCTTTATATTAACTTTGGCGAAGTTAAATATAATGTGTTTGGGAGATGCTTTTTTGGATTGAGTTGTGCTGGGGTTCTAAAACTGTCTGCTATCTGAATTTCAGAATCTGTTGCCATGTTTCGGAAGTTCTCCTCAATTATCTCTTGGAGTAGAGCATCTGGACCCTTCAAAGTAAACTTATTGCTTTCAGGAATTCATATAAGGTGAATATTAGTCTTTTTTCAAATTATCCCACTGCTCTCTGAGAGAATGATCTGTTTTGCTTCCACTTCTCTTCCTGTTTAGCATTTGAAACATTCAAAAGCTTTGTCTTCAATGTCAGAAATCCTTTCTTCTGCCTGTTCCATTCTCTTACTGAGGGATTATACTGTATTCTTCATATCTTGGAGGGCTGCAATTTCTTTGCTCAATGTGTCAAAATCTGTTGATTTTGTCTTTGAATTTTTGAGACAAGTTTTGAATTATTCCTAGAATTTCTAATTCCAACTTCATTTCCATTCTGTTAATTTTATTTGACATCCAAATTCTAAACTCAATTTCTGACATCTCAGCTGTTTGTTTATGAATGGGATCTTCTGGTGTGTCAGCCTTGTCATTCCTTGGGGGAGTTGATCTACTCTGATTATTTATGTTGCTGACGTTTTCCCACTGATTCTGCCCCATGATTATTTTTCACCGTTTTGCTAGATGAGCAGATAAGGTGAAATTAGTTTGGGTATTCCTAGTGATTAACCAGCCCTTTGCCCAGGAGCTGGGACTGGTGACTGTAGACTTTCCCCTACAGCTTTGCAAAGGACCCGTATAGTACTACATCCTGAGATACTGGGACTTGTTTGGTGTGGTTGGGCTAAGTGGCTCCATATTTTTTTCAGCTAGTCTCTGTCCTATCCTAGTGAATCAGTAACTCTGGGTTAAAGTCTCAGCTGTGGAGAAATACAAGCAAGCAAGACACCCTACCCTGCCTATGGGCAACAACTAGAAAAGGATAATCAAACCTTCCCGCAACAACACAACCAGGGTACCACCTTTGATGGTTTGTGGGTGATTGGCCAAGTTCAAGAGATCCAAATCAATTGTCCCAGTCAACACCCAGTCTCAAATAGGAGAGTTGAACTGGTTTTAGGCAACTAGATAGCAGGAATCTGGTGGCAGCTCAGGTATATCTCGCTCCAGTGTTCTGTGGAGTCAGAAGGACTCACCCAGCCAATGACTTAGTCCAGGAAGTTTGATGCCTCCTTTCCCACCTTGCACCTCTGTCACACCCAGTCACTGATAACCCCACAGGGCTGTGACCCAGTTCCCTCCAATAAGTAAATGCACCAGGGATTTGCACCTGCCTGAGTCAAGGGACATCTATGTCTCCTTGGCCAGGCCACCCCACTCTGCCACCAGCCTGCAGGAGAAGGTAAATCCTGACTACCTGGGTCATTAATGGAAGCAGGGCTGTTTCTCAGTTCCGGCTACATTCCAGATTGATATTGCTTCCCCTTATATTCTCGTGGAATTTGTGTTTCTGTCCTGGCTGTGTTTTCCTGCAGAACAGTTACTGTTTGAGTTCACAGAAACTGCAACTCAGCCCTGCCCTGTGCTTCTGCTGCTGTGTCATTTCTCACAGAGCTGGTGTCTCTGTCTCCACTGCACTCTGTTTTGGGGTGGGAATGGTTAGAACTCACAACAAGCTCTCAGTTCCTGCCCCTCCTTGGGTTGATGCCACTGCCACACCTGCTTTTATCCTAGCTATGTTCCCCTAGGGGCTGGGTGCCTCTGGGCTCACAAAAGCAGCAATTCTGACTGCGCTCTGCCCTGGGAGTATACTGCCTCTACATGTATGCATTCTAGTCTCTGTCCCTGCTGTGCCTCACCTGGAAAGGTACTGCCTCAGGCATACCCTTTGCTAATGGGGCCTACATTTCCATCCCAAGTCTGTTCTGCCCTTGGCTGCTGTCAGAGTAGAGGCCTGGCTCTCTCTGGTTGCCAAGAGAGGTGGGAAATATTTCTCCAAAATATCACCAGGGGTGTGAGTCCTATTATTCCCACTGCTGTTGCTGCTGCACTGTGCTGCGGGGCACCGTTTCTCCCTATCCCATATGGTTCCCTCACTCCACAGTCCCCGCTTTATACCCATGTCACTGATTTAGCACAGACTTGCAACAGCCTATGCCCTGTCCACACCTTTCAAGAAAATGCCCAAGGATCTAGACTCTATGGGGGACAGGCTTCCAGACTTTAGGATGAGAGTGGAGGGGAGTGGAGAAGAGGGAGGTAGAGTATATGCTCGGTTTTATGCCTGGTGGGAGAGTGAAATGGCACACTAGTGAGTCCCCTCTGGGGAAGGAGTTCTAGTTCTTAGAGGGTCTCTCCCATGGGATAAATTAGGAGGAGACATGAACTCTGCTTGCTTGTTTGTAGACAGCAGACTGCCAGCCGTTCCCATGGGGGAAGAGACTCCCATCCTCTTGGCAATGGGTTTTGTACCTATTGTTTTTTTCCCTGGGGTCACAGCTCACCTCAGCAGGGGTAATGTGTGCTCATCAATATTCTCTCTGGGCTCAGCTCCAAACCATGAGCTTACTTGCTAAACTTCTGTTCTTTAACTCTCCTTCTGGACAGAAGCCTCTGTGGAAATCTGGCTCCAGTTTTTCATCTTGCTTCCTCCCGCTATTTGTTCAATTTGATGCCAGGCAAGGTGGTATCTAGGTTCCCAAGTGGAATCTCCTTGGAGAAGAGAACCAGTGTTTAGTGACTCTTTTCCATGGGATAAATGTGAGGGTTTTTGTTCTCTGCTCGCTTGCAGAGAGCCCACAACGAGCCTCCTGCTTGAAGGAGGAGCCTTCCATCCTGTTGGTAATGGGCTTTGCAATTATTTCTTTTTTGGAACATTCATCCGTGGAGTCACAGCTTGCCTAACTCCTCTCTTAACTCAAAGCCCCACCTTTGGCTTCGTTGGATCCAATTCTCCCTCTGCTAAGGAACCTCTGATAGAAGTTGCTTCTATTCAGCCATCTTCCTCCCCTCCAACTGCATTTTCATTGCTTTCTCATAGGAATCCCCATCCAGAACCAGCAAAGTCACAAAATTCTCACTCTTTCTGACCAGATCCACAACTTGTTTATGTTCCTTCTTATCCACGAAAACACTGTTGATCCTAAGAGCTCTGTCTCCATCCTGGAGGCCAACCTTCTCTGTTGGGTTCCCCTTCTCAATCACCTGAACCAGGTGGCCACTGGTGTCCTTCTCAATTCTCAGGAAGAAGCCATAGCTTTGTTCATCTTGTTTAGACAATTTACATTCTCAGGTGTTGAAGGTGGAAGTCATTTCTGTATCAGTAAGGAAGAGGAGCTGCTCTGTTCACTCGGGGATCTTATTTCTGTTGGTAAGCACTGGTGTTGGAACTCACTGGATTTCTCAGCCAGCAAAGCCTGAGGCCTTGAGACCCAGGCCTCCTCATGAATAAAAAAATTTAACAGTAAGGCTGAATTGTAACAGTTCATCATTTTTGTCCACACTAAGGCTATATTTCCTTAATTACAAAAATATCTTTGATTGTAATAATCATCATCAAATAAGTAACAATCCTTGAAAGAAAAATAAACACTATCGTGTTTAAAATATATATTACTTGTGAAAGAAGATTCAATTTCACAAAAGTTATAACTATAAAAATGTAAAAATTATTTTTAAAAATTTGTCCCTTAGGGATGAAAAGATAATATGATAAAGCAAGTTTAATAAAGTGTTAGGTGCAGCAGTTATATGAATTTATACTGTATTATCTTTATTTTCCTGTATATTTAAATTTTTTCCAGTTAAAACACTGGGACAAATATGCTTCTTAGAACAGAGTAGTAAAAATTTCTTATTCAAATTAAGAAAAATAGCATTTATGTGTATTAGGCTTTCACTTTTTTTTGCTGAATTATGTTTCTGTTATTACTCATTTATAAATATGTTTTCATGAAGTTGTATCCTTATAAATTAAGTATAAATTAAAGTAATTTCTTAGGTAATATAGGCCACATAGGTGATTTCACTGCTAAACATTAGTCCTGTTCAAATTACCTTCAAAGAATTTTCAAAACACATAGATCTTTCCCTTTAAGCCATTTCTCACAGTAGACCCTGTATTGTGCTCATTGTATGAGATTTTTTCAGCAGTTTGAGAGAAAAGACTTTGTATTTCCTCCTTCACAGAAGAAGATATGGAGTGGAAAAAGATAGCTTTAGGAAGAGAGGAAAGATAACATGTTTTTCACTTTCCTTTCAGAAATATTTGATGAAGAGAATGCATGGGTATGTTTATGTATGTGCATATGGAAAATTTGGATTATATTATGTGGTTGTTAAAAAAATAATTTTCAACATTTTGCTTGATATTGGGACATAAATTCATTTATTAATAATTTTAATATACAGATTCAAGGAAAAATATATAAATATTCATTACACCATTTCAAACTATAGGATAAAAAGCCATGGAGAATTAAATACAGCATATGTTAAGTTCAGAAATCAATACAAATTTTCTAACTCCATGTAAGCAGCTATGTAAAGCATATACTTTCTTAAAATGACTAGAAAGGAAAACTCAAAAATATTAATAGCTTTTGTACCTATGGGGTAAAATTTATGGAATTTTTTTCTCTCCTATTTCACCCAAAATCATCCCAAAGTTTTTCAAAGTATTTCCAAATATTCAAAGTTATGCTGTATTTTAAAAAAATTGAATAATGCAAGATAAAATTATATATACAAATTTATTTTTCTCATTTTTTTTCTTGGTTTATAAACCAAAAGATTATAGCAGAAGCTCTACAAAATTAAGTTTGTATTTTGTAATATTTTATTTTTCTTGTTATACATCTCCAAAGACAAGATTCAGAATCTCATAGACAAACCATTAGACAAAAAAAAAAAAAAAAAAAAAAATGACCGTGTGGGAGTTTGTCTGAAGCACTCTTATTTTCTTATAACCATTTTGGTTCATATCTAGCCTATTAAGAACAAGCTGATAAACCTTTACAGAATAGTTAAGTATGAAATTATAAAGCTTTTAATGCATACATAAGTTGCTACTGTTTCAAGAAAAGGTGAAAAATTGCTTTTATTATCTTAAACTATACAGATAGCTTAAAGGAAAAAATATACATATATAATTTTTCCCAATTTTAAGTAACTTTACCAAACATGTTCTGTTTTCACCTTTAAATCCAAAGCCAGACCTATGATTTAAACATTTGCATATGTGCATTCTTGGCAATTTTTCAGGACTGTATATCCTGACCTTTGAATGTAATGCAAAGTTCTATGCTACATACATAGTTCTATGCCACTATTTTGTGGCTACTACAAAATTAACTTCATATTTGCCCACATTCTTATATTATACTTCATAATCGATCATAAGATGCATCATTCCATGCATTCTTCATTTGAATAATTATGAGTGAGAATCCTAGTCACATAAGGAATTTCTCTTAGTCTCAAGTTACATATCAGGGAAAGAAAGTAAACAGACTCTCCATTTCAAGAAGGCTTTTCTACTTTACTTCTACTTGTCAACTTCTGCTTTATATTCCTGCAGTGTGGCACCATTTACTGCTCAGAGCAGAGACTTTTGAATCATTATGAATGCAAGCAAAGTTTTAATGGGTTTTGCTGCATAATATATATTTAACATTTATTACATTTTGTGTGTTTTCCCTCAAATGTCAAGGTATAAGATAAAGTAATATCACAAAATAATGGAAGGGAAACATACATTTTTCCTTTGAGATTCATTTTGTACAGACATTAATAGCATGAGAGATGGTTAATTTGAAGAAGAGTAAGCAATTCATTCCAGGAGCCAAGAGAAGTTCAGATACTTTAGTAGAGAAGGGGGTAAGATTCAGAGGCAAGTGAAAACAAAAAGGTAGGGATCTGAGAAAAGAGCTCCCTGAGGGAGGCATCCAGAGAACTTGCTAGAAGGCCACAGTGAGGGTTCTTGTTTTACACACTTTATTGCCACAATTGAAAGCCTTGTTTATCAAATTGTCAAAAGAAAAGGGAGAGGGAAGAATTTCAAAATGTATTAATCAAAACAAGATTATTTTTTATTCCTTAAAAATAAACAAGTATCCAAATCTTCTAAGACATGAAAGAAGAAGGTGCTTCAAGCCCATTACCATTACCATATTATGGGTCTTGAGTACATATTTTATGACAAATTTGATATAGAAGTTGAGGATACCATGGAAAAAAAAGATTAGGATTTCATTCAAAAAAATCAATAGCTTCTAAAATTCCAAATACTCTCACTGCTGAGATTAATAAAGACCAAGAATCCATCCTGAACACACACAATGACTTCTATTGCAAAAGGAAAAATGAAAATGCTGCTATTACTGACACAGCCAATAGATCTAGCTCAGTGTATACTGTACTTTCTATATCTTTAATTTCAATGCATGTAGTCCCAGGTACAGGAGCATGACCAGCATTTATTCGCTTCAGAGTATAATGGAAGAAGTGGAAGTTTTCCCCATAAATAAACATATAACCTGTCTTGGGTACTATTGCTTAAAATATTTTCCCTGGAAACATATCTAGCCATTCTCAGTGTATAGTTCTTCCTCTGGCCTGCTCTTTATTACTGCTTTCTTTCTGTCCACTAGAGCTTGAACAGAATATCATGAAGTTGTGGTCTGTGCCTCAGATTTGAGGACTTAACCCAGAGTCCACAAAAATACCAGCGTTATTTGAATATAAGAGATGAAACAAAAAAATTTGTTCATAGTTCCCTAAGCTTACAGGAAGGCACGATTTTATAAGCACACTGACTTTCCCAAGAACCTGAAAACATTTCTTATCCTTTGTGTTTATGAGCCCTTAGGGAAAAAGAGACCTCTACTTAAAAATATTTTAAAAAGAGTTAATATGTATTAATTCAGAAGATCTTTCAGCAGGACTTTTATTCTTATTATGAAGGGTGAGGCCACCAATAAATCAGTCAAGAGAGCCCTGCAGTATTCATGTGGAGTGTACTGCAGATCCATTTAATCCAATTAAGTTCAAGAAGCAATTCTCTCACTGATAGGCGTCCAGAATTTCTATGGCAGATTCACAAATGCATTCAGAGGGCAAAATGAGCTCTACAATATTTTCCTTGGAGACTGTGTAAACAGACTATTTCTTATTTCAATCCTGGCAGTCCCAGGATTTTGTGGCGGAACATTCAATATTTCCAGATTTGTCATTCTTTTTATTTAACCTAGTAACTCTGTGTTTGCCAAAAAGAAATTTGTCATAATAAATAAAAATATTATTTATTTACTTTTTGCTAGACTATTTTTTTTATTGTTTGGGATTCATTGAGTGTATAAATAGTTAGGTTACACTGATTGTTGTTGTTAGGTACAGTTCCTCCATATACTTGTGTCCCACCCCCAAGAGGTGTGCCATACACTGTGACCCCAACCCTCTCCCTCCTCCCCTCCCTGACCCTTCATTCCCCTATCTCCCCCTATATTAGGTAATCTACTGCCTTCATATTAGATCAGAGTATATTCAATTCTTGCTTCTCCATTCTTTACTAAGAATACTGTGTTCCACCTCCATCCAGCTTACTTTACTAAGAATAATGTGTTCCACCTCCATCCAGGTTAATACAAAAGCTATAAAGTGTCCATCGTTTTTAATGGCTCAATAGTATTCCATGGTGTACATATACCACAGCTTGTTAATCCATACCTGGATTGGTGAGCATTTAGGTTGTTTTCAAGTTTTGGTGATTGTAAACTGAGCTGCGATAAATAGTCTAGTGCAAATGTCCTCAAAAATGATGTTTTTTCTTCAGAGTGAATGCCTAGTAATGGGATTGCAGGATCAAATGGGAGGTCTAATCTGAACTCTTTGAGGATTCTCCATACTCTTTTTTAAAAGGCTGTATTAGTTTGCAATCCCACCAGCAATGTAAAAGTGTTCCCTTCTCTCTACATCCATGCTGCAGCTTTGAGACTTTGTGATGCGGGCCATCAGGGTAGTTTCAATTTGCATATGTCTGCTGATCAGGGATAATGAGCATTTTTTGAAATGTTTGTTATCCATTTTTCTGTCTTCTTCAGAGAAGGTTCTGTACATATCTTTTGCCCAGAGGTACATGGGATGGTTTACTCTTTTTTCTGCTGATTAATTTGAGTTCTCTGTAGATTCTGGTTATCAAACCTTTATCAGATTGATATCCTACAAATATCTTTTCCCATTATGAAGGTAGTCTTCTTGCTTTACTTTGGTGTCCTTACCTGTGCAGAAGCTTTCAGCTTAACTAAGTCTCATTTGTTAATTTTTGTTGTTGTCACAATGGCCACTGAAGTCTCTTAAGTTGATTGAAGCCAACTATAACAAACCCATAGCTAACATCATACTGAATGGTATCAAACTGAAAGCTTTTCCCCTTAAAACTGGAACCAGACAAGGATGTCCACTATTGCCACTATTATTCAACTTAGATCTGGAAGTTCTAGCCAATGCAGTCAGTCAAGAGAAGGATATAAAGCACATCGAAAGGGGGACAGAGGAGGTCAAACTCTCCCTCTTTGCAGATGATATAATCTTATACTTAGAAAATCTTAGAGACTTAACCACAAATCTCCTGGAAGTCATCAAGAAATACAGTATTGTCTATGTCCACAAATCTATGTCTAAAATCTATGTCCACAAATCAGTAGCCTATGTGTACGCCAATAACAGCTAAGTTAAGAAACAAATTGAGGACACAATTTCCTTCAAAGTAGCTTCAAAGAAAAAGAAATACTTATGAATATACCTAACAAAAGAGGTGAAAGATCTTTTCAAAGAGAATTATGAAACCTTAAGAAAGGAAATTGCAGAAGACACTAACAAATGGAAGAACAGACTATGCTCTTGGCTGGGAAGAATCAACATTGCCAAAATGTCTATTCTACTCAAAGCAATTTACAGATTCAATGCAATCCCATTAAAGTACCAACATCATATTTTGAAGAACAGGAAAAATAGTACTTTGTTTTGTATGGAACCAGAAAAAATGCTGTATAGCTAAGGCTATTTTTAGTAATAAAAGCAAAGTTAGAGGCATCACCCTACCAGACTTCAGGCTATATTACAAGTCCACAGTAATCAAAAACAGCATGGTCTTGGCACAAAAATAGACATAGACATATGGAACAGAATAGAAAGTGAAGAGATGAAACCAGCCTCTAGTTGCCATCTGATCTTTGGTAAACCAAACATAAGCATATAATGGGGCAAAGAATCCCTATTTAACAAATGGCGATGGGAGAACTGGATAACCACATGTAAAAGACCTATACCTTTCACCCCTTCCAAAAATTGATTCAAGATGGATGAGACTTAAATCTCAGACACAACATGACAAAAATCTTAGAAGAAAATCTGGGAAAAACTCTCGGTGATGGAGTGGGAATTAATATTTATTTTTAGTTAAGAATCTGCTACCATTTCTACCATTTTCATTAAGAATCTGCTGCCATTCTGAACACATGAAGATCATTTAATCCACTGATTTTTGAAGGGAGAAATGAAGAAATAAATGTTCCTTGCATATAAGGCAGGCTGTAAAATAGAAATCTATCCAGTTGGAGGCGCTGCCTGTAGTGAAGAGGAGCACGTGTTTCTGCCCACACTCACCTAACCCACGTCAACCAGCAAAATGTCGTATTTGCATAACAAATTTTGTTCAAATTTTAAATAGAAAAAAAAAGAATAGAGGCAAAGAAAGTAATTAGTTATTCATCTATAAAATCCCACAGAGATACTTCAGAGGAAAAGAACATAACATTCAGACCAATTCATGCAGAGTAAGAGTTGGTCATTTGGAACCAAACTAAAAGGAATTCTCTGCAACCAAACCAAGAGAACTCAGGTTGAATATAGGGGACACATAAGGATTAAACACACACACACACACACACACACACACACACGCTAGAAATGGCATTATTTGTACATAATGCATGGTAGCATTGGAAAGAACAAAGACTTTTTTTCAGACTATTATAGTGACCTTCCAGAAAGCCCAGAGGTTGTTCATCCCCTTGTGGCTCCAATGTGATTCCCAAACCAGCAT
This sequence comes from Arctocebus calabarensis, assembly GCA_963573935.1. Lineage (NCBI taxonomy): Eukaryota > Metazoa > Chordata > Mammalia > Primates > Lorisidae > Arctocebus > Arctocebus calabarensis. The sequence continues at coordinate 5,012 of CAUYON010039009.1, read as the reverse complement.
TAAGGCCACCATCAAGGGAGCTTGTTGGAAATTCAGCAACATTCAGCAACATTCTAAGCCTTCCTAGACGTGGCCAAGTCCCAACGTGAACACTCCAGCTTCATTCTGCCCATCAGGGTGATTCTTTCTCGCTCTAAAGGGAGGGTAGTAACATTCCTAGCAGTGTCTGGCCGCCTCCCTGGGTTTTCACAATTGTAAGTAACATTGTGACACTGATGCATTGCGCCACGGTCAGCTGTGGTGGCCCGAGGAGCTACAATGCTGCATCTGTGAGGGGGAATTTCTCTTCTAGACAGCTCTGACCTGCCGAAAGCAATGATTGATTTTAGATGACCTGTTGCCTGAAGGAAATTAACTTGGAATTGTGAAATCAAGATAAAATTTGAGGTGCTCTCTAATCAATCTGGCAAATGGATGATTCAAGGGCTTTAACATTGGTAATCTCTAGTTAAATCTTTTAAAACAGCTATTTGTTTTTTATAGTCGTGTATTTTGATCATAGGTAGTTTCTATATTTATTCAAAAATTATAGAATGTATTCTCCTCTGTAAATGTTTAAAATTTTTCTTTAGGTGATTTATGCTGACTTTCACCTGATAAAAGGAAATGCCTTTCAATTAACTTAAGAGAAAAACTCAAATTTTGAATAAGCTTGGCTTTAATCTTTCCCTATTGCACAAGTATTTCCTTTAGCTGGTGTGCTGTAACATCTAGCCAGGAACCATGCCAGAACCAAAATAGATCCAGAGACTATTTTCTGCTCATTCACAATGCTTTCTTCTTTAAAACTGAGAGGTCAGAGAGTTATATTGACATTCCATCTAGAAATATCGTTCTTTAACATAGTTCCAGAAATCATTCCTTTTTCTTTTTAGGAAACAAACCACATATTTCTGACAGTGTTTTTGGTTTTATAAAAATAATACTTTTGTGTTGGGTATCTTATTTTTGTATTTAAAATATTATAAATCCTACCCAATAAAAGCTAAATTTATGAATATGTCTAAAAAGTAATTTTGATTCATTAAATACTAATTAATGGTTCCTCTGCCTCTGCTACTGTCTAGGCTTTAGTAAGTTCCCTCCTATTATAAGCTTCCTATACATGGCCAAGTCCCAATGTAAAGAGCAAACAAATCAGTTAAGTCTATTCTAGCAGCACTGTACTAAGACATCCCAGAGTAAATGAATTAAAAACTATATATTTCTGACCATTTCTCAGCTTATAAATCTCTCAGCAGGTATAAGAACAGACAAACATCAACGTTTCCCTTAGAAGTGAGAATATCGAGACCATAGCTGTATATAAAGAGAGACATACAGCACTGTGCTTGCTCACTGCGTCCCTCAGAGGTCCACGTACCATGTTCTGAGAAGGCACCAAAAACAGGTGACTCTCGCCAGCGTGGCCAACTTGAGGCCTGCATGCTGCATGTGGGTATGTGAGGGCTTTTTTGCTTATCTGCGTTGGTGGATATCATGAAAATGATGCACAAACTTTTTTTGTTGTTGCTCATCAGCTTTCGTTAGTGTCTGTATATTTCATACGTGGCCCAAGGCAACTCTTCTTCCAAAGTGCAGAGAAGCCAAAATTTTGGACAGCCCTGTTGGAGCTTTTAAGACAATACCAAACTTGTGAATGGAGGGAACGATGCACTGGGGAGAGACACAAGAGACGGGCCTGAGGGCAAAGGACTGTTGGGGGTTTTGTAGGCAAACCCCAACCTGATTTGAAAGTTGGCTAGGAAAAATGACGCTGAAAACATGCGATTTTAAAACAAAGTCTGAGAGTGTCTGTTGGAGGCGACTTTGACTCAGGCCAAGTAGTAAAAAGGGAACATGAGCCTTTCTCTGGCCTCTTCAGAGGCTTTTATTGATTTCCAAGAAAGATGCAAATGTAAAAGATAGGGTAAAAAGAATCCCAAGCCCCAGGAAGGCTGGATAGAGAGAGACTGGGTAAGTGGCAGGGGGGTGGTGAACAGCCGAAGGTATATTCAAATAAGGGGAGAGAGAGAAGTAGACCACGTTTCCTAATCTAACTACATATTCAAAGAGTTTAATCCTTCCCATTTATTGACTGTCAAAAGTGCAGGCCTAGGCCAGGCTGTTGGAGCACCTCTGGGTTTTTAAGTCTTCTGTGGATTTGAATAACCCCCAGGCTTTATTGGCCTGCAAACATTTTCCTGGATGCCCCAGGATTGAATCATGGAGCCCTGTTGAGAAGTCAACCTATCTACCTCCCACAAAGGACATGTGGAGAAAAGTACATTCATGTGATTGAACAGAGAGGGAATAATTCTATAAAAAATGAAGCCAAGTCCCATAGACATAAGATTTGGTGTCAATTTAGCAAGAGGAGAGAAAAACTTACAACAAGTGAAATGAGGATTTTGGTACATGAGCATCAATCCAGTATCCTGTATCCCTATCCACCATTACTCTGATAATGGCTGTAGATAATGTCTGTAGATAATGGCGTTTGCTTCCTATTCAAAATGTAATTTTTACAGTAAGTTGCCATTTTGTTATTTAGAAAAACAAAACGAGAGTGATACCAATGACAATTCTGTTTACCTTTTTGAAATGAATCAAAGAGTGGAATAATTCATAACACGAATCTTCTTTTTCTTCACTTTAGAGGGAGTAGTGGGTCTCTGAAGCCCAGTCCTATTACCACAGAAGCACTCTGGTGCATAGCAATAATAGTTGCCTTAAGAAAACACGTAGTTAGTTCATTCCTGGTGTCCTTGATGAGAATATGTCAAGTGACAAATAATTGCCATGTGGACTATGGACTCTAACTTCCAATCTGTTCTCTGTACCCCTCCTCCTCATTCTGTAATCCATCAGGTCTTTAAATTTACTAAGCCATTATCAAGATGAACTAGCTGGACCCGCACCCCACTCTGACAAGGGAGTGGCCCCACACATAGCTCTTTGTCATTCCCCTGAGCTAGCCAGTCCCAGGGGCGATGCCCACTACAGTGAATGCAAAGAATAAATCAAACTCTGGGATGGCTTTAAGAAGCTGAGTTTTCTTATGAAAATGAAGCTTTAAACTTGCCTGGCCCATCAGGGATCTAAAGGAATACAATCTTCCATTTATCTGCATTAGCCAAAAAGGCATTGTGTCAGCGCAGAGCTTTATTTTTTAGCAAATACAATTTTGCAGGAGAAAAGAGAAAGGAAGATTTGAGAAATCTATCTGAAGTAAATTTAACCAGATACAAGGATCCTGTTAGGGCTAAATAAGTGCATACAATAAAGATACATGTTTTCAGTAAGTGCTTTCTTTGCTACGATCCCACACAGCAGGACAGAAGATGAGGTATTTTGGAAACACAGGGTTTCCAGTTCAGCAGCTGCCGTAGGTTCCTGAGCTGGATGTGGGTTAGGAGAAGAAGTAATGATGCATTCAACATTCTTAAGGACAATCTGGTGCAAATGTCTTTATTGCTAAATGATTTTTGGTCCTTCAGATATACACCTAAAAGAGGAATTGCAGGATCAAATCGCTGGTCTACATTTAGATCCCCGAGTGTTCTCCAAACTTCCTTCCAAAAGGAACATACTAGCAGGCATTCCCACCAGCAGTGCAGAAGTGTTCCCTTTTCTCCACATCCACACCAACATCTGTAGTTTTAGGATTTTGCGATGTGGGTTACTCTTACTGGAGTTAGATGGTATCTCAGAGTGATTTTGGATTGCATTTCTCTGGTGATTAAAGATGATGAGCATTTTTTCATGGTTCTGTAGACCATACACCTGTCTTCTTCAGAGAAGCTTCTGTTCATGTCTCTTACCCACAATGAAATGAGATCACTTGTATTTTTCTTAGTAATAAGTTTAAGTTCTCTGTGGATTCTGGTTATTAGACCTTTGTCAGAAATATAACTTGCAAAAATCCTCTCCCATTCTAAGTGCTGTCTATTTGCTTTACTTAGTGCTTGGCAGTGCAGAAGTTTAATTTGATCAGATCCCCAGTAATGTACTTTTGGTGTTGCTTCAATTGCCCAAGGTGTCCTCCTCATAATCCCTGCCCCAATTTTTTTTTTTTTTTTTTTTTTTTTTTGCAGTTTTTGGCCGGGGCTGGGTTTGAACCTGCCTCCTCTGGTATATGGGGCTGGCACCCAACTCCTTTGAGCCATAGGTGCCACCCCCAGGCCAATTTTTTCAAGTTTCCCTGCACTCTCCCTAAGAATTTTTATAGTTTCAGGTCTTAAGTTTAAGTCCTTTAACCAATGAGAGTCAATTATTTTTTAGAGGAGAAAGGTGTAGGTCCAGTTTCAGTCTTCTACAGGTCGCCAGCCAGATTATTTCGCAATAAAGATATTTCCACCAGATTGTTCATTGCAGCTCAATTCATAATTGCCAAGTCATGAAAGAATCCCAAGTGCCCATCGACCCATAAATGGATTCATAAATTGTGGTATATGTATACCATGGAATACTATGCAGCATTAAAAAAAATGGAGACTTTGTCTCTTTTATGTTTACATAGAAGGAGCTGGGAAATATTCTTCTTACTAAAGAATCTCAGGGATGGAAAAAAAATACCCCATGTACTCAGTACTACTGTGAAACCAATTTATAATCACTCACACTTGCATATGAAAAATGAAACACAGCTATATCCTAGTATGAAGAAGGGAAGGGGAGGGTGAGGGGAAGGGAGGGAGGTGGGTTGATAGAGGGAGGCTTAGTAGGAAGACCACATCTATGGAGCACATTGCAAGTACAAGTTGGACCTATCAGGTGTAGAACACAAATGTCCTAACATTGTAATTGGGTAAATAAGGTGAAGGCTATCTCGATTAGTAGGATGTAAACATTCGAATTTGTACAAATAATAAACACATTGAATCTCATAAGCATAAATGTATTCATTATTTATGTACAAATGACAAAATAAAAAAATTTTAAAAAAAGATTCCTAAGAAAACAAATTAAGGCAGTAGTTTGTCTCTCTGAAGCAAACTGATTAATGGTTGCACACAGACTCATCAATAATG
>CAUYON010039004.1:0-23542 GCA_963573935.1 Arctocebus calabarensis | reverse complement strand
CTCAAGCTCTCACCCTGGATAGAGTGCTGTGGCATCACAGCTCACAGCAACCTCCAACTCCTGGGTTCATGGGAGTCTCTTGTCTCCACCTCCCAAGTAGCTGGGACTACAGGCGCCCGCCACAACGCCCGGCCATTTTTTCGTTGCAGCCGTCATTGTTGTTTGGCAGGTCCGGGCTGGATTCGAACCCGCCAGCTCCGATGTACGTGGCTGGCGCCTTAGCCCTTTGAGCCACAGGTGCCCAGCCTAAAGAGAGCATTTTTAAAATGCCATTCTTCAGTAAGTACATCTACCATCCCCTGCACCCTTCCATTTTTAGGGCATTGGCAAGCACAGGACATATTCTAAAGATCTTGTTTTTATTTAATGAACACTCTGATAACCCTCACGAATCATGTTCATACCAAAACATTCATAGACAAGAGAAAACTATAGTCTCTTCATTGATTTTTGTGTAAACAATTTGGAGTAAAAATTGGCAAATATTTTTTATGAATTGCTAGATAGTAAATATTTTAGGCTTTGCAAACCCAAAGGCCAAATTGATGGTGTTACATAGGTTTTTATAAAACAAGAGAAATGAATACACCTCTACCTCCCACCCCTTCCCCCCCTCCCCCATTCACAATTTATTTGAAAATAGTCAAATTTTGCTTCTGGACACTGAAATTTGAATTTCTTATATTTGTCATATGTCATGAAATATTATTCTTTTTTTTTTTTAATATTTAAAAACGGCTCAATGACCATAGTTCAGTGAGTAGGGCACATGTCACATATACCAAGGCTGGCAGGTTCAAGCCTGGCCTGGGCCTGCTAAACAGCTGGCGTTGTGATGGGCACCTGTAGTCCCAGCTACTTGGGAAGCTGAGGCAAGAGAACTGCATAAGCCCAAGAGTTTGAGGTTGCTGTGAGCTGTGACGTCTCAGCACTCTACTGGGGGAGACAGAGTGAGACTCACTCTCAAAAAAAAGAAAGACAAATCAATATTTTAAAATGTAGAAACCATTCTTAGACACGGAATATGGAGAAAATCGTCCTCAAATCCTTATTTGGAATGTAGCATGTGGGTATCTGAGAGACCAGTTTTGAATTTCATTTGTAGCTCGATTGTGCACTTATACAATTAAATGTAAGACCCCCCTTTTTTTGCTATAAAATAGTTACCCATTTTAGAATAAAACACTACAGATTTCAGTAGTTTTATCTCAATGACATTTGTACAGATTATCAAATTGACAGGGAGCATCTTTAAAATGCCATTCTTTTTTTTTGTTTTGAGACAGAGCCTCAAGCTGTCACCCTGGGTAGAGTGCTGTGGCATCACAGCTCATAGCAACCTCCAATTCCTGGGCTCAAGTGAGTCTCCTATCTCTGCCTCCCAAATAGCTGGGACCATAGGTGCCCGCCACAACGCCCGGCCATTTTTTGGTTGCAGCCATCATTGTTTGGTGGGCCCGGGCTGGATTCGAACCTGCCAACTTAAGTGTACGTGGCTGGTGCCTTAGCCCGTTGAGCCACAGGCACCGAGCCTAAAATGCTATTATTCTTCACTAAACAAACCCACCATACCCTGCAACATTCCAATTTTAAGGCTTTGGTAAGCACAGCCCTATTAAGTATAATTTAATATCACAGCTTTATGAGGAAACTGAAGTTCATTTGTAAAGAAACTACTTTAATTTTTGCCAAGTCAGTAAGTGGGCAAACTAGAATTCAAAACCTTCCCTGTTTTTCTGGGCCCAGGTTCTTTTGTGCGTGGAGAGAGTCCGGGTGCATGACGCCACCATGAACAGGGGGGTCCTGCTCCACAGAGGTCTCAATCCCAGCTGCCCAGACTGGGGCAGCGTAATTTTCTAAAAGGAGCCTGTTGTGATCATAAATCAGCTTCACCTAAACTTAGCTCTCCTTTTCTGAGAAGAAGCATTTGCTTGCTTTTGTGATTCATATCAAGCCTTTCCTCTGTTTTTCTTCAATAGTATCTGGTAGCATTCAGCTTCATAAGGATGAGACTAAAAGTGTTAGAGGTTGTAAAGGGAAATAAACATTTAAAGGGACATCAGAGCTGTCCTCTAGGGCATAGAAACACTGGCTCTAACAGGGTTCCCGGGAGCTTTTTGTCCTGCAGCTCCTCGTAATTGTTAGAATCTCTGTGTCCAGAAGTTGGAAGTGCTGTTTGCACAGTGCTGTTGGGGCCTGCGGGGAGCGAGTGTGACAGATACCAAGTAGGGCAGGGCCCAGAGCATCCGGTCCTTCCCTGGATGCTCAGCCTGTTGGTTAAATAAAGAGAGGGTGTAATTTTAACTCTACAGAGAAGTAGTACTATTTCTTTTCCAAGGTAACAAGGTCATAATGTTACCATGTCAGATTCAATTTATTTCTCTCTCCTTCCCTCCCTCCCTGAATGTTGGGGTGGCACAGATTTGAAAATAGCTTGTCTGTGTTCTCTAAAACCTCAGCATTTCATTAAAAATGGAAAAGACCTCAATAGAAAATCAGGAAAATGGTAACAACAAAACCGAGCATGAAGTAAAAGTTGTTCCGCTGTCGTTTAAGGGATGGTTTTTTTCTTTCTTGTAACCGTTATACCATTCTGGGAATTGGTTTCTGTTTCATCTCCTGGAACCACAGTTAGTAGACCACCTGTCTAAGTCATCTCCAGGCTTTAAGGAGGACTTTCACCTCTGGGTGGGCTTTCTGTAGATTGTGGGAAGTGGTTGGAGTATTGTAAGGGGTTTTTTAAAATAATTTTATTAAATCATAATTGTGTACATTGGTGCAATCATAGGGCACAATGTGCTTACTTCATATATCATCAGAAATATTTGGATCGTACTGTTAGAGATAGCCTTCATGGCATTTACTTAATCACTATATGAAGACATTGATAGTCTACATTTAATAAGTTTCACCAGTACCCTGCTAAGATGCACTGTAGGTGTGATCCCATTGTAAGGTTTGTTTTATGGTTTATTCCACAGTTGTATAATGAAGGAATTAGAATGTGTGAAGAGCACAAATACACAAAAAATGAATGATCTCTAACTAAAGGCTGTTTTCCACTTGGTGGTGTTGGTTATTTTGAATTGTTATCTGTTGCATTTTGAGGTGTAGTTCACAAAATAGGCTCAGTTCTGCGTTTAATTTCATTTAGGACGGTGTTTTGCAGTTTTTAATTGGTCCACAAACATTTATTGAGGAAAGTCACAGTGCAGTAGTTGTAGTGTTATGATTTTTTTTTAAATTATCATGTTACCCATTTGCTTAGTTGTGCCCAGTTCTATATATATTTTAGAAATTTATCTTTACATCTGTTTGTGTGTTAAAAATAACTTTCATTTACAAAGAAATAGTCATACGTATGACAGTAATGACAGTCTAGGTTTTAAAAATTTTGTGTATGTAGCATAATGTAGAGTCAAATCTTAAACATTGTTTAAAGGGGGAATTTTTTTAAAAGCAACTTTGGTGTCAGAGTTATTTTTCCAAGGTGGGACATTACTTCAGTACACATTTTTTTCTAGAAACCGGTTGGAAAATACCTTCTTACGTGTAGGAATAAAACCTTTGTATTAATCATCATCAATAGTATTTGTGTGTTGAGTCACAGAAAAGTTCTATTTGCCGTCCTTTGAGGTTGGAGGGAAACAATGCTTTATTAAAAACATCTAGAAAGAAAGACAGGAAAGTGTTCCCTTCTGTTAGTTGGAAAAAGATTAAATGGGTGACACTTTTTGATCAAATCCTTGGTGTTGGTAACTTGGAATGTCAAGAGTTAAGATGAGTTTTAGGCGGTGTTCATCTTTCCTCTGTGCAGTGAGTAATAAATACCTGGTAGGAATGTGTGTGGAGTTTCCTTGTAGGACACTGCTGGAGTTAGGTGTGGTTCAGGGTGATTCCCTTTGGCCTCCGTTTGGGATTGAGAGAAAGGAGTGGGTGGTTTCAGGGCAGTCTCGATGTTGTTAAAGAAGTAATAGAGTCAGCATCACCTGGCCCCCTTATAGATACCTTTCATGATGCAACTGCTCTTACACAGGTGCCTTCTGCACCTTCAGAGTTTATGATTGCCCAATAAAAGTTTCCCAGCATGAAAATCTTACATTCATCTACGTTGTGGTTCCTGGTGTGATTCAATTTCAATGTACTGAAATTTAGTTTAGTAATTTTTTTTTTTTTGCTGTTTTAAAAAAATTTGTTTATGTTTTAATACAACAATGTATTAACAAATGACTTAGAATCCAAATTTTGACTCATGTCGATCTGGGAGACCTTGCTTGGGAAATACTTTAAATGAAGGCTGCACCCTAATTAGTTTCATCCCTCAGACTCACGCAGTCCCAGGAAAGGGACGGGGATCCTCTAGCCAGCGTGGCTTGGGGTGAGTCATCGGATGGGGCAACACATCTCACACTTCTGTATTTTTTGCTTCTCATTTAAATGCTTTTATGAACAAGTACATACTCTTGAGGCTCAAAGGAGGTAGATTAATTAAATTTTGATAACAAAAGGGCAGTAAAACATCATAAAATAAAAGATGATATTAAATAATCAGTCTAGAGGTGGAGAGAATTGTTATACCTAAGGTGATACTGGAATTATTGTTTTTACTTTTTCTGTAATTATTCTCTAGTTTGTTGACAGCGGATAAATTATGAAGAATTTCTTAAGATCTTTAATTTGCTAGCATAACATCCATGGCTTGAGAAACTGCATTTCCATTGTCAACGTCTTAACATTATAAAGAGGGTGGGATTAGTTATTAGTCTTGCTTTGTCGTGCTGGTGACCGGAGTCGGGGATGTTTTTGGAATCTAGCAGGCAGTCGTCATGGAGGGCATGTTTGGACCCCACTGATGGGGAGACTGGTGAAGATCCCTTCTTTGATAGTTTTATGTTCTTTCTTTCTTCTCACCTGGATAGTTTATAAAACTTGTTGTTATACTGTGCATTGCTGAAATTTACAAGCTCAACATTTTAAAACTAAATATATAAAAAATGATACAATCAACTTTCGTGCTCTTGAGTATAATTGGCATCTTTTGCTACCTAGGAATTAAAGTATGAAATAAAATAAAAATTGAATGCTTGCTATGTTTCCTATTGAAAAGTTGAGAGCCAGTTAGAAGGAAAGCAGGAGCAGAGACCTTCAGAGCTTGTTACCTTCACTGATATATTGAAAAGCTCATGATTATTCATTCGTTCAGTTCATTCATACGTCCATTTATTGAATATAACCTGTGTCCTCTGTAAAGAGCACTGTCACCTGATTCCTTACTAGGTTTTGGCATTACAGAGATGAATCAGACAGATGAGGCCTTCATGCAGGGAGGTTCCTTTCCTCCATGGAAGTTACTTAGGAACAGAGATCATTTTCGTTTTTGTTCTCTGTTATATCCCTAATGTCTGGGAAAGTGCTGGGCACATGCATAGTAAGTGCTTGGTAAATGTTTCCTGGAAGGAACAAAACAGATAACCCAAACCTCACTTCAGATTCTTGCCTCACCAGTACAAGCCTTCAACTGGGTTATAAAGATAATTGTCGCCCCAGAGAAAAATGGGTAGCACATTAGTTTAAAGACAGGCATCGAGTAGTTGTGTAACAACGAGTTACAATACAAAATTTGTGAAAAATTTTTTGTAAAGCAGATCAGCATAAAATTATCCTGCATTTGTGAACTTTGGAGAAGTTATAGTTATATGCAGAGTCTATTAAGAGCATTTCTTTCTGTGGCATATATTATTTTTAATAGATAGTCTTATCAGGAATTTCTTAAAGTTCTCTATTAAACTGATAGCATTTTATAACATAAATTGCTACGTTTTAATGGCACTTGTGAATTATTAATCAGTGGTAGATAATTTAAAAGTTTTTAAGTGGGAGAGATCAATTTCTTTCTAATAAGGAATTTCATCCTTAAATGTTTTGCAGGACTCTTTGCATGCTTTCTCCTTAAAATATTGGGAGGTTTTTTCAAAAGTAGTAGCAGGTGAACCTCACAGCTGATGGCATTCTAGAAGTACATTTTTACCTTTAAGCACCTAACATGTACAGACTTTTGTGACCCTCAGCAAATCTCAACATTGACGTTGTTTTCCCTTGTAGTGTATATTATTTGGCTTAATTATGAAATTTTTAGTATGCATTTATTTGATAGGATATTTCTTATTCTCTCCCTCCTCTCTCTCTCTCTTTTTCTTTCTCTCTTCCTCTCTTCCTTTCTTTTCTTTCTTTCTTTCTCTCTCTCTCTCTCTCTCTTTCTTTGTGATAAGAGTTTCACTATGTCACCCATCGTAGAGTGCTGTGGTGTTACAGCTCACAGCAACCTCAAACTCTTGGGCTTAAGCAGTTCTCTTGTCTCAGCCTCCCAATTGCTGGGACTACAGGTGCCCGCTACAACGCCCGGCTATTTTTTTGGTTGCAGTTGTCACTGTTGTCTAGCTGGCCCAGGCCGAGTTTGAACCCGCCACCCTTGGTGTATGTGGCTGGCCTTGAGCTATGGGCCTGAGACTCTTCCTTCTTTCTTTTTCTTTTTTTTTCCCCTTTCTTTTCTTTCCTTCCTTTTCCCCAGGCTGGAGTGCAGTGCTGCAGTCATGGCTCACTGCATCCTGAACTCTTCTGTTCAAGTGATCCTTCTGCCTCAGCCTCCTGAATAGCTGGGTCCACAGGGATGTGCCACAGCACCCAGCGTGTTAGGAGATTTCGATGTATTTCCCACTGTAACTCAATAGCATTTTCTGTCTAATTTGATTATTCTTTATTAATAAGATGGTCAAATTTCCAATTAACTATAAATATTCTTCTTAGAAAAAGCTGTGTGTGTGAGAGAGAGGGAGAGGGAGAGTCAGCGTAGCTCAAAGCAACCTCCAAATCCTGGTTTCATGGGATATTCCTGCCTCCGCCTCCCGAGTAGCTGGGACTACAGGCACCCACCACAACACCACCTAGTTTTTTTTCTTTTTTGCAGTTTTTGGCTGGGGCTGGGTTTGAAGCTGCCACTTCTAGTATATGGGTCTGGCACCCTACTCTTTTGAGCCACAGGCACTGCTCTGTCCAGCTAGTTTATGAGAGATGGGGTCTCACTTTTACTCAGGCTCGTCTTGAATTGCTGAACTCAAGTGATCATCCTGCTCAAGCACTCCCAGAGTGCTAGGGCAACAGGTGTGAGCCACTGTGTCCTGCCTTGAAAACGTTTTTCTAAGTGCCCCAAATCTAATATAAATCAAAAATGAACAATGGCTTCTAAACCAAAATGACACAAGAAACTAAGGCATATAACTCATTTGTGTTGAGTTGGTAATTTTGTAGATATGTCATCTTAAATTTTTGGACACTTTCTTTTTCAAGAATTTTGCATTTATGTAAGGATTGGTTTGATGTTTCCTACTGACCAAGTTGACACAGACATAAATTGCAGCATTTTTTTAGGCCAGTGTACTTATGCTGGGAAAATTGACATATTTTTAAATTTTCTTAATTCTTAGCATGAAAACAAGTTGAAAGGTAAAAGTGGTTTTTTCACTCTCCACAAGTCATAGTTTAGGCTTATCACATAATACAAGTGAAAAGAATTATGTGTTAACGTCCACAAAAAAGTAAGCATTTTAGGGTTTGATTGATAAAACTGTTTAAGTGGAACTAGTAAATTACTAAAACTTAAGCACGGCCTTCTATAATTTCTGTGGAATAGATTTTTGACATACTGCATTATAATATAAAAAAGTTTTATTACACATCCTTGATTTTTAAAATGAGGATCAGTTGACTTCGGGACTATGCAGAGGCAAGTGGAAAAGTTAAACTAATTAGTGAATTAATTTGTCTTTTAGGTTTACTTTTAATACTCTCTTTTCATCTAAGCTAAGATAAAATGGGAAATAAGTTTTCTGGGAGCTCCTAAATTTCAGTTCAACTTGATTTGAAATCATGTCCCCTTCTTGAGAACGTTTTTCTCATTTCCATTTTAGGGCAAAATCGTATTAACATAAGTAAACAGGAATAATACTGAGATTTCATATGCCAGCAGTGTAATAATAGACTGTAGCCTGGGTTAATATTTCAATACAGCTTGAAGTCACAGCCTTAGCCTCCTAGAATTGCCTGATAATCAAAAGGCCTGGTGCTTCGTGGGACCCTCAGACAGCTTGAACAGTAGCATCCATGACAGGGTTTAGTTCAAAGTAATTAAGAAAAACAATGCCAGAAAAGATTGAAGTTTTTATGTTACAGCTTAATAAGAACACTTTTAGGTGAATGTATGGTTTTATAGAAATGTGTGAAGAACAGAGCAAATGGAAACAATGTTAGGAAAGCGAAGACTCTAATCAAAGGCTTGAGGTTCATCATAACACACCGTAGTACTTGTCAAGCAGCATATTTTCGTGCAGAAATGCTTATACTTGTTGCAAACTCCAATGATAGAATTTTGATTCTGGTCTTGCCAATGGCCATCGGAGGCAGTGCCCGTGTTTATTAGGAGCTGTCCCTTGCATGCGAATGAGTCAGTCCCTGCACCTGTTGCCGGGAGGTATTTATTCCAATCACTAGCCTAAAGCATGGAGAGTTATTGCTTGACATTTTATAGCTTGGGGGGAAAAACTGTCTTTTCAAAATCATTTGTTCAGAGAGGAGAAAATGGAGCAAAACAGTTCATTTTACTCTAAGCACCACTATTTGGCAGTATTCGCACTTGCACGGCACAAAGCTGCAATATTGATCTTTTTTGCTCACGGGGCCTCCCACCAATTCTTTCTTTGACTGTCAGGGTTGCAGGATGGATTGGATTACATTTTGCTTGTTCGGGTGCCTATTTTTTTTTTCTTTGTTGAAATAGAAATAGATTGAAAATACAGCTTAGATTAAATGCCATAGTAATAGTGTGGCGAAAGGGCCTTAATTTGGGGATTTCTTTATTATGTTGACTGAGCCACTTCACTGAAAACTTGACCAACAGACACAGTTTCTCTTCCCGATCTGCTCCTCCCCAGGACCAGTGGTAGCAGGTGCACCCTGACTGTGGTCCCTGCAGCTGGGGTCCCCAGACCTGAAGTGATTATCCTCCTCATTCGCAGAGGCATTGAAGTAACACTCAAGAACTTGACCCTAGGAGCTGCATTGCTAAGTTTAAACCTTCATTTCACTGGATATGTGACAATGAAAATCTGAAGCTTGTCCCAGCCTCAGTTTCTCCTCTGCAAAATGGTGATAATAATATTACGTGTCTCATATGGTGGTTTGAGGATTTGTAGTCAGTACGTATTTGTAATCTTCTTAGAGCAGCTTCTGACAATGGTAGGATGAAGAGGGTGACAAATCCCCTCCCTCCCAAACAAGTATAAAATTGGACAAAATTGTCAGCAACTATCATCATATGGCCTCTCGAAATCAACCAGAACCAAACAACAAATGGGGAAGTATTTATTTGTGCAAACCTAGTGGAACTTCTGGTACAAACCGTGGAAGTTTAAAGCCACTTAGCCTGGGGTTGCTGCCCCCTGTCCGCCATCTTTCACTCCCTACCTGTGTCACTGCAGTAGCTACAACAGGGCAAGGCTGGCCTTCAAAACCAGTGACTTTGCTGCCACAGAGAGGTGACATGATTTGGAGTGGAGGCTACAAACCCAGCTGTGCTGTCGGTGGGGAACAAATGGGGAAAACATACAGCTCTGCTAACCTTGGGTTAGGATTCCAGTTGGGAAGCCTGGAGACCCAGTCTGAGCCATAGCAAGGAAACCTGGGAAGTGAAAGAGCCGGAAGTGCTCCGTGCAGTCTTGACAGACCGAGAAGCTAAACCTGTGTGCAGAGGTCACAGGAAGGGCCTTAGCAGGAAGCTCATCGCAGAGGCTCCCTGGAGCAGCGCTGGAACTCAGACACCCTCCCTAACACGCACTCGTATCAGCAGAGGCTGGAGACCTAATTATGGACTCACGGTGTGTGTGCAAAGTTTCCGTCCAATCACTGGCTGACCTCTAAGCTGCACAGAGGTGACCTGTAGGAACCCAGGCTACAACATAAAAGTAAGACTTAAAACAAAACATGAACAAAGATAGAAGCACCCACACACTGCCGGAGACACAGATTCTGCAGCTAAAATCCGGGCAGAATAATAAACAGAAAATACGACAACTGCAGCAGTTCTCAGGGGAAAGAAATCTGAATTGACACCTGCTGACAGTGTATTGTTTAAAGCATGTAGTTTTCAGCATCGACCAAAAATCTACAAGATGTGCAAAGAAACAAGAAAGTTGCCCCACACTCAGGAGAAAAAGCATTCAGTAGAAACTGCCTCTGGTGTGGGCCGGGACTTTAGAGTTAGCAGCTGAACATTTCAAAGCAGCTATAATGAATATGGTCAAATATTCAAGTACAACTCTATTAGAGAATTAGAGGGAGTACGAGAACAGTCACTTAACACTTATGTCATCTCCACAGAGAAATAAAAACTCTGCTTTAAAGGCCTTAGAGACGTTCTTGGCACATCTTGGTTAGTATATCAGTGTGCTGTAAATAAATGAGTGTTTTCTTCCACAAACACGGATATCCTCTTTTCAGCTGAACTTAGAGATTCTGATTCAGTCCAGATGGACTAGAGCTTGACTATCTGACTGTCACGCGATCATTTGGAAATAAACCATGTAGACTTGGCAAATGATTTTGAAAAAACATGTGTTTTAATACAGCCAATTTAAAACGGTTATGAATTACTTCCTACAAAGGAGGAAGGGTCGATTAAGGAATGACAGCCACACGTGATGAGTTCTTGCGACTCAGTAGCATTGTAGGTGATTAACGTGATACAAATGAAGGGGTAAATGTTTTTTGGAATGAGGGTTTTTTTAATGACTTCAGTAAGATTTACTTTGTGAAAATATTGATTTTTTTTTTTAAAAATTAATATTAAATGCAAGAGTTCTCTAAAAGCTTTTAAAATTTCCTTTGAAGTACCGTTGTTGGTGGGAAAGTTTGAACTAAACGTCTTGAAGGTTTCAGGGAAATAGTGGTCAAAGAAGGCACAATTTACTTACACATTTACATAAACTTTTCCCTACTTGACCCATGCTTATTTTCTCCTTTCTAGTAAGACTTTGATTAAAATAGTCAACCCAAAGGATGCTATCCTGTGATTTGTATGAACTCTACGCACTTCATCACATAGACTTTGGAATTACATTGACAGTACCATACAATCTGTATTGTGGTGACGGTGAACAGTGTTATTGTGTTTCTATTTTAAGGAAATAGAGCAAGTAATTTATTGATTATTGATCACTTGAAATGCTAAATAGCATGTGTACTCGATCAAAAGGAGCTCGTCTATTTTCATTTATAGATTGGAGAAATAGTTTTGGATTTTGAAATGACTTTAATTCTTCAGAAAAGTAAATTAAAACTCAGAAATGTACAGCGACTTGCCCCAAGTTCACTAGACTGACCCAGACGCTATACAGGAGTTTTCAGGGCGATTTCCATATATACATATTTAGACAATAGCAAGTTTTCTTTTATATTTATGGTACATATTTCTGCATTTCCATAGATAAAAGTTCCACCGCCGTCTATATGTTTGTGAACCTTTACAATAATTATTTCCTGTCACATTGACTAATATTTGGTGGTTTTTCACATTGTATGAACACTTATCAAATAAATCTTGTTGTATTATCAAGAAAGTGGCTGAGTAGTCATGGATGGTGTGGGCTCTGGAGTCTGGACACCTTGCATGGATTAGAACAGACTCTCACTTGTAGTAATCCTTGAGATGTTAAATTTACTACTGTTTGATGTTTTAGTTTCATACTGTGTGAAATTGGTATTATAGCAGTACCGTTGTTTGTTTTTTTGATGATGTTGAGCATAAAACAGAGTCATTCATATAAAGCATTTAACCCAGTGCAAGCACTTAGTCCTGTAAATGCTATTATAGTATTGCTCTTGTCATTTTTTATAGGGATACCTATTTCTGGTTGGAAACACAAGCGTTTACATAAAGGAAAATTCATAAATAACCCATATGTCTTTTAAGAAACACTAGTGAACTCCAGCGATGCCTAGAAAATAATAACTTGACAGGCTTTAAGTATTTTTTACTTTTGAGGGGATGGCGCATATTTTTCAACAATTACAATTAACCCGTTTCTTCATGTTCACCATTTTTATTTTCACTACCAAAGGAAATGGATCTTACAGAGGAAAGCACGTTGCAATTTATATTGTATTAAACAAATACTGTTTGTTTAATTCAATGATTTGGTTACAATGTTTATTGGAATTATGTATCACGTGCTGTTGTAGCCATTAGAATTATAACTAGAATCACAATCTCTAATTACTGCGTTAGTAATAAGCACCTTAGTGAAGATGCATATAAAGTTTAGTGGAAACAGGCAAAAGCAAGGATGTAGAAAAGAGACCATTTTTTATTTAAAACAATAGACGTAGCATTAAATAATGCAAAATTCACTGTTAAGAACAGGCTTAGTCCATTTCTTCTTGTTGCTTTGTATAATAAACTACCTCAGACTGGGTAATTGAAAAAGGAGAGAGGTTTATTTAGTTCACCACTGCTCTGGATGCTAGAAAGTCCAAGATGAGTGGTCGCAACTGAGGAGGACCTTGCACTGCTTCTGTCCCCTCGTGAAAAAGTGGGAGTGCAAGTGAGTGTGTACAAAAAAGAGTGAAACTATTTCATTCCTGCAAGAAGTAAGGAACTATATGGAAGCCAGTAAGAAAAACAGTATCTTAGCTACTCAGTTGGCTAAGGCAAGAAGGATCACTTGAGGCTAAGAGATTGAGGCCTGGGCAACATAGTGAGAACCTCTGTCTCAAAAAAAAAAAAAAAAAAAAAAAAATATATATATATATAAAGAGAGAGAGAGTCAAATGTAGGAACCCCATCCAAATACAGCAGACTTGGCTAAATGGATCAACTCACACCCTAGGGTGAGTCCTTCAGGGATGTCTTACCCTGAAAAGGTGATGGGCCAATCCCCTATCCTTCCCTACAGATGTCCCACTTATGAAAGGTGAATGAGCCAATCCTCCACCCTTCTAACCTTTAAAACCCCTATTCACCATTCCCCACGTACTGACTTCTTTCTTAAACTCAGCTCTCCCTCACTGAGGTGGAATAAAGGCCACTGTTGCCCACATAGAACACGTGATTCCATTTTCTTTTCATCTTGTGTCTCATAATAATTTTTATTTTCAGTCTTTGGCTTCTCACTCTGTACAACCAGGTTTTGAGTCCTGAGAGTATTGTATTTTCCATCAGTGTTTGACATGTGTCGTTCAAACACATGTTGTTCAGGGGCCATTGGTATAGTTACTGTCTTTGCCTGCCCAGAGTCCATTTCTCCTTCTCTGGTCATGGAACCCAGAGTTGCCTTTGGGGAAGTGGCTCTTTTTATCCAGCCTTTCAGTCCTAGTGTTTATCTGTGATGCCAGAGGTTGAACACACAAGCCTGGTCCATCAGAGGGCTACATATTCATAACTATAGGGCTTGGTTTAGATGCATGCACATGACCCATGCCCAGCCCATTGGCATAATCTCATACTACTTTAGCTTCAGTAATTATTTCAATGTAGGCAAACTGGTTTAATTGAAGAGAATTGAGGAGTTACTGGAAGGAAGAGTTCTTTTTTCTGTTGGGCTTAAACCTTGGAAGATGCTGGTTGGGAGCTTCTGGCAGCCTATGTGGAGGCTGAGAGTGGGGCCAAGGTGGAAAAACACATCATGGCAGGATGGCGGTAGTTTTTCTGAGACCTAAATTATGCATAAAGCCAGAGGAAAAAATTATAATTTTCAGAAATGTGAGGTTTGTTTTGGTTTCATTTTCATGTTTGCTTAAGCATCAAAAATCCAATCTGAGTTGGATTTTTTCTGCCTTTGCAGTGCTAAACATCTCCACTAGTCTAAACAACGAGAGATTTCTCTACATTAGTTCTGCTTTGGTTTGAATGTCCCTTCTAAAACTCATGCAGAAATTTAATTATCCCGGGATTGGTATCTAGGACTTTTAAGGAGGTAATGAGGTCCCTTATGAGTGGATGAATGCTGTTAGGAATAGGTTGGTTATCTTGGGAGTCTGGTCCCTTTCTCCTTCTGTCTTGTATGATTTCTTCCTCTCTTGTTCTGTCCTGCGATATTGTCCACCTTGTATGATGCAGCAGAAAAGCCCTAACTAAATGTGGTCCCTTGGACATGGACTTCTCAGCTTCCACAGCCAAATAAATCATCTCTTTCCTTCACAAATTACCCAGTCTGTGGTACTATGTAATAGCAGCAGCTTGATAGGTCTCCATACTGCCGCACGTGTGCTTCAATGGGGCACTGACAGTGCTAGCTGACCATTGTCAGCACTTAAAATGTTCTGTTTCAATAGAGTGACTTGAGTGCTCTTTTGTTCTATGTAATTCATCATTTTTAATTTGAAGAAATTATTAATGAATAAACTCTTATTCATCTTGTCCATTTTTCTAGCACATTCTGAATTCTTTGAATTTTTGCCTGCGCTAATATTTGTTACTTCCTGAGATAATAATTTGAGAAAATCTGAGGTAACATCAATAACTTTATGCTTTTTTTTTTGACCATTCACATTAGTGACTGAATAAATTCCCATAGTCCTACACTTAGCCCCAATTTCAAACCTAATGTTAAAATTGCATTCTAATACATGCCATGGTTTATAGAGAGATTCCCAAGCCCTAAATTTCAAAAGCCAACACAAACTACAGTTTACTCTAACCAAAACAATGTTTCCCCATACATAGTGGAAAGAGTCAATATTGTAGAAAGTTTTTATTGATTGGATATTGATCAAATTCAAGTCAGTGTTTTTTTTTGTAAGAAGTTCTAGATGAAAATGCAGTTGTAACTTATGCAAACCATGGTGTCCTTCAGAGTTTTCACAAATCATCTATTTATTCCAGTGTTTTTCAACCTTATTTATCTCATGGCACACTTGAACTTGTAGTTAAATTTCTGTGCCACACTTAAATTATGTTGGTAAAAAAAAGAATATATTTATTGTGCTTTGAATTTCTATTGAAAATAATTTATTAATGATCTTTAAAAATTTTCACAGCACATCTAAGATCCTCTCACAGCACACCAGTGTGCCACCATGCACTAGTTGAAGATCATTGGCCTAGTCATTTGTTCATTTATGCATTCATTTACTCATTCAACAAGTGCTTGATCACGCAGTCACTACTTTTGGCACTGGGGACACAGAAAATTAATCTTTATTCTTAAGGAAAGCATCTGAATTGAATTTCTAGTGCTTGTTTTAAAATTAGGAAATGTGGGGTGGCGCCTGTGGCTCAGCGAGTAGGGAGCTGGACCCATATACCAAAGGTGGCGGGTTCAAACCCAACCTTGGCCGAAATGTAAAATTAGGAAATGAAATCCTAGCAAAATTTTAATATGGCTGCTATCTAAAGTATAGACACTGGATAACAATAGCAGTCCCCAAACTTCCATTTCCAAGATACCACCCTTAGATAATCTGAGGCATAGGTTGGGGAATACAGCCTGGAATCTACATTTCCAGCCAACTTCCTGGGTTTCTGTTCTGGATGCTCAGCTGCTCATACTTTAAGCATGATTTTATAGGATCATAGCAGTATTGGGAATAGGAATTTATGAGAAAAACGTATAAATACATTATATTGGAGGAGGGATAAAACCTCTTGCATAGAATCTAAGGTAATATGATACTGGTTTATAAGTCCAACTTCACCTTTCCCTGTGTCCCCCAAGCTCCTTTACTTCAATTAAACTACCTCCAAAGAATGTTTTAGTATTTTAGCTTACGGAACACCTTTTATCTTCCCTACTATGGAATGTTCCTCATCCCCATCTTATCTGATTTTTACCCATCATTAAGAACTTGCCTAGATGAGTACTCTTCCAGCTTTAATTGGCATGCAATATCCAAGGATATTGTTTAAATGTAGATTCTGACTCAGTAAATCTGGGCAGGGCTTAACATTTTGCCTTTCTGTCGGGGTCCTGCCCTGGGAGCAGGGTCTGTTAAAACCAATGGAAACTGTCAGGATTGACTGAAGAATTATAAAGTTGGAAACAATGGTAAAGAAAGAGATATAGAATAGAATTAAGGGTGGGAGCTCAGGAGTCCATTGCCTATCTGTAGGCTTCCAGCAATGGCCGAGTGTGTTTGTTCCACTCTGATTTTATTGAAGTCTATTTGTCCAGAGGGTAAGATGAGGGAGGGAATGAAGATGCCAGAAGTTTTTCTGATTGATTCTATCAGCTCCTATTTTTATTATTAACCTTAAAGGTAGTCTTGAGAAATCTGGAATCTGAGCCTTGTATCGGGAGAGCCTCCTACTTGAGGTCACACACACAGATTTCTAGGGAGATGTTAAACTCTGCTAGTTCCCTGTGGAGTAAAATGTCACCTGCACTAATCTCTGAGGAATGGGTGGGAGGGAGGAATTTTCCTCCCATCACCACCACAGAGGATCTTCCTCTGCGATAAGGGATATAAGCTTTTCTGACCATATCTCAAGGCTTGAGCTACTCCCTTGATCTCTGCCCCAGGCAAATGCAAATCTCCACAATGGGTATCTACTTTGCCTGTTTAATGGGCAGGAAATGCCCTAGAAGATGTATCTTTTTCTAGGACTTGCCAGTCTCTTCTATGGCCATTATTTTCCTCAGAGTGCTCACAGACCCAGTAAGGTGTTTGTAAGCTGTATCCCCAAAAGGCTAGAATTTCAGAAAAAGCAGGAAGCTTGCTAGCAATAGCCAACTTAAATGTAAAGTACCTGACTTTTCTTTGTCCTGACTCATTCAGTTTACTTTTTAATTTTCCTCTTTTTCTGAGGGTGCTTTTCTTTACCAAGAATGGGGTCTTTGGTCCCCATTCTCCCTGCACCTTTCTAACAGGTTCCCAGGCAATAATGATGCTGTGGTCCACACACAATTCTTGAAGCAAAGAGGCACAATCCAATATTAAGTTCTCTTTTCTCAGACTTTGGTGAATGTCCAACTCTATGACTGTTTCTTCGTTACAGTCATTGTTTCTAGGTGCCTGACTTTCACCTCTAAAGGAGTCATATTTACCACTTACCTACTAAATGCTCAGTATTCCATGCATACAATCTTAGTCCTCTCAAGATAGGACTTGGTTAGGTGGTATTATCACCTCCATTTTATGGATTGAGGAAAAAAGTTTGCTAAAGAACAAGTCCTCCAAGTCATGATCTTAAGTGTGATGATTCATAAAATGCTCACAGTATCATATTGAGTGAAAAAATCAGGGTACAAAACTATCAGAAGGACTGTTCTAATTGTGTCAAGTACATTTGTACAATTAGGACAAAAGGGTTTGAAAGGAAATAAACTAACATTGTACATAGTGATTGTTTCAAGGAGAAGAAGTCAGTAGTGTAGGGCCCTCTGCTTTTATACGTGGCTATATTTTCTGACTTTTGGGATGGGAGGCAGCAAGCAGGTATTGCTTTTATAACCAACAAATGATAATGTAATCAAGTATAATGACTCTGTTGCTAGGAGCAGGATGAGACTTGGCCAGAAAAGAACAGAGGCAGCCAAGTCAAGACCAGGAAATGACGGATGTCTTGTGCCTGGGAAGGCAGTGACTCTTGTGTGTGGGGTCAGCCCTGAAGGAGGCCCAGCCAAGTAGAGACCAACTTCTAGTTTTTGTTTTAAAATTGGGGAATGGTGTTTGTTGTCTTTTTCTTATTTGTATTGAATTATAATACAGATACAGAAAAGTTCTCATAACTATGCTGCTACATGGATTTTTATAAAGTGAAGCCAGCCATGGAAACAACAGCCAGATCAAGAAACAAAACTTATCAGTAGGCTAGGCGCCTGTGGCTCAATGGACTAAGGTGCCAGCCACGTACACCTGAGCTGGCGGGTTAGAATCCAGCCCAGGCCTGCCAAACAATAATGATGGCTGGCCAAGTGCTGTGGCGGGTGCCTGTAGTCCCAGCTACCTGGGAGGCAGAGGCAAGAGACTTGCTTGAGCCCAGGAATTGGAGGTTTCTGTGAGCTGTGATGCCACAGCACTCTATCCAGGGTGACAACTTGAGGCTCTGTCTCAAAAAAAAAAAAAACAAAAACAAAACTCATCAGTATACTCAGAGTCCCCCTGGTGTCCTTCTGGTCACCCTGGACCCAACTTGCCCCACAGTTGCTGGGGTGACCAACACCCTAACTTCCAACAGTGTGGATTTGTTTTGCCTGTTTTTACTGTATAAACTTGGAATCATGGCTCGGTGCCTGTGGCTCAAGCAACTAAGGTGCCAGCCACATACTCCTGAGCTGGTGGGTTCAAATCCAGCACGGGCCCGCCAAACAACAATGATGGCTGCAACCAAAAAATAGCTGGGCATTGTGGCAGGTGCCTGTAGTCCCAGCTACTTGGGAGGCAGAGGTAGGAGAATCGTTTGAACCCAGGAGTTGGAGGTTGCTGTGAGCTGTGATACCACAGCACTCTCCCCAGGGCAACAGCTTGAGGCTCTGTCTCAAAAAAAAAAAAATTAATAAAATAAACCTGGAATCATACTGTGGACTACTTCATGTCTAACTTATTTTATGCAATGTTATGTTTGTGAGAGTTACCAATATTGCATGTAGACCTTTCGTTTTGTGGCTCTGTTACATACAGTGTGAATATAATGCTGTATCTTTTCAACTCTGGATGGGCATTTGGGCGGTTTCCAGATTTGAGCTATGTTGGTGCCACTATGTCACCCATCACCTTTATCAGTACTGCTATGGGCACCCCACCACCACACGCAAGAAACAGTCAGTACACTGGATTGTAAGTACAAGCTTGCAAGAGGTGGACTCCCCATAGGTGCAGGAGAGTCCCGAGTAACCTTTGCCATGTCTTTTTATTGAAACAATATACAACAGTCCCACTTACAAGGACTACCTGCTTAACTGCTACTACCTGCTCTTTCCCCACAGGCTCTACTCCCACCCTGATGCACCCCAAATGTTCAAGTTTCAACACCTGCTTTCTAACGGAGAGACTGATCTTATCTCACTAGAGCTCTAAGTTGCTTGATGCTTGTTTCCAGGCTGCAAAACATCTCCTTGCCAGCCAGGAGATTGTCCAGTTCCCAGACTCTCCCTCAAGAACCAGTGACTGCTCCTATAAGCATGGTGCTCAGTCTCCTACAGGGCTATTATGCACAGTGCTGTTATGAATATTCTAGTATGGATTTGGGCCCATGAGATTTATTTTAATGTTCTGACAATTACTTAACATAGGTTCTTCTGTTGGATTTTGGTGACTAGCAGTGTCCTGAAACCTTAAGTGTGCTCTAATTATCATTTGGAAGACTCCTGAGTCTTTGAGATAGTAGTTCTGTGGTAAGACCTGGGAATCTGTATTTCAACTAACTGTTTCTGTGGGTCACATCTTGAGAAACAACTTTATAAAGAGAAAGCAGGCTTGGCGCCTGTGGCTCAGCGGGCTAAGGCACCAGCCACATACACCTAAGCTGGCGTGTTCAAATCCAGCCTGGGCCCGCCAAACAACAATGATGGCTGCAACCAAAAAAATGGCCGGGCGTTGTGGCAGGTGCCTGTAGTCCCAGCTACTTGGGAGGTGGAGGCAGGAGACTCGCTTGAGCCCAGGAATTGGAGGTTGCTGTGAGCTGTGATGCCATGACACTCTACCCAGGGCCACAGCTTGAGGCTCTGTCTCAAAAAAAAAAAAAATATAAAGAGAAAGCATGTGGGACTCAGAGAAACACTGGTTCTTATTCTTTTTTTCCTTTTTCTTCTTTCTTCTTTGCATTATTCTGTTGCTGAGGATGGACTGCAGTAGAGCCGTTCTAGCTCACTATAAGCTTCAACTCCTGGCGTTGAGATCCTCCTGTTAGGATTACAGGTGTGAGCCACCACGCCCAGCCATGATTCTAATTTTGGTTTTCCATTTAGTAATTTGGCCTGGGGGAAGTTACTCCACCTCGAAAGCCTGTTTTCCCTCTTTAATAATGCTCTCCCAGGTTGAGTGTTGGATTCAAACAAAAGAAAACATATGAAAATGCAAATGAAAGGCATTGTTTTTGTTTACCAAAGCCTAATAATGAATGTAAAAAGAGACAATTTGGATTTAGTTAGTCATATTACCTTATGTTTAGGTGACATGCCTCAAGGGGGTTATTTTGTTTTCATGAAAGTATACTACTTCCGCAAAAACTGTGACTGCACAGACAGATCCGACTCCTATAAAGACTTCTTTATTAGGATATCAGACTCTTTGGGGAAACTAAGAGTGCTCCATGGTTGGCCCACAGTATACTGAGTCAGTAGCTTTTGGAGCTTAGTCAAGGAGTTAAAGAAGAAAGTCTAAAGTTAGACCAAATTATTATTGTTTCATATTCCTCTAACTTCATAACAAGACATACTGCAGGAATTTACACATTATAGGAGCTCAATAATTTTTTATTGATCAATTAGTAAATAACAAACCTTCCCTAATTCCTAACTCCTTGACTCTCTTCCACCCTATCTGTGCTCCAGCCTACTCAGCCTTCTTTCACGCTCGTTCCAGCCTCAGCACTTTTGCCATACTGTAATGTTTCCTGAAATATTGTTCTGGTCTATGCCCATTTATTATTTGGGCTTAATTTAAGGGCTATTTCCCAGTGCAGGATTTCCCCAGTCTTTCAGATCTTGTGGAATCTCTGGTTTTAGTTATATAATCTCTTAACACCCTGAATGTCTTCAGCAGAGCACTCATCACACTGCTGACTTTTTATAGCTGATTTATCATGAGACTACAGGCACCACAAGAACAAAGCCTTGTGATGGCATATACTTAACTCCAAGGCCAAAGCCCACAAGGTAATAGGAACTCAATGATGATTTTTCCCAATGCTGCTTCCTCCCTTTTAAAAGCCAAGAAAGAGCAGACCTTGGAAGCTATTGATCTGGATACCCAAGAACTATCTCTGTGAAAGCATTCTGTGCCTCCAGGGCACATGATGCCCATTGCTGTTTGTTTCTTGTACTTTGCAATGCCTATTTTTTCTTTTTTGAAATCAGAAGAAAGGAGGCTTACGTTTATGTTGATTGTAAATATTTGGGAAGGCTTCAGAGAGCTGCTGGGTATGTATCCTTGCTAACAAATATTGCCTTTCACCATAAATTGAGGACTGTCCTTCAAAGGACACTTAAGGCAGAGAGACTCCACTCAGGTCATGAGCTGGCATATTCACCCAAGAATATACAAAAGTTTATGTTTTGAGCTTAAAAATAGCCATGGAGGCTCAGTGCCTATGGCTGAATGGGCTAAGGCGACAGCCACATACACCTGAGCTGGTGGGTTGAAAACCAGCCCGGGCTGCCAAACAACAATGACGGCTGCAACCAAAAAAATGGCAGGGCGTTGTGATGGGTACCTGTAGTCCCAGCTACTTGGGAGGCGGAGGCAGGAGACTCACTTGCGCCCAGGAATTGGAGGTTGCTGTGAGCTGAGATGCCTCAGCACTCTATCCAAGGTGACAGCTTGAGGCTCTGTCTCAAAAAAAAAATAAAAAAATAAAAAATAGCCATGGAGATCACAGCCAGCATGAAAATAATAGTTGGAGAGGTTATAGCTATTTGGGTCTGAGAATCAAAGTTGACATTTGCTCTTTTTATGTCATGACAACTTCTGGCCAGATTGAGGCAAGGATGGATCCTGTTAGTGGGGAGCCTAGGGTTATCCATCAGTTGTGAATCTATCCATGTGCTAAATAAATGGAGTTACCTGCACAGTTACATACCCAAGCTCATGAATATGGAAGAGGGATTGTGTTTATTTTATAACATCTTGAGGCATCAAATTTGTGCCAGGCACAGTCACAAAAGAGCAGTGAGACAGGACGAGAAAAGGCAAAATTGCTAGGAGTTTCAAAGAGATTATGTTAAACTTCAAATATTTGGGTTGAAAGGAGAGATGTATAAAATCAAAAATCTTTCCATGTCTTCTACTCATTTGCTTTCACACTTGTGATTCCTTCAGCTGAGTAATCAAGGCTGGAGTTAGACTGCTTGAGTTTGAGTCCTGTCATCACTTGTTGAATTCATGGAACTGGTCAAGGTGTTTACTATTATGTGCCTCAGTTTGCACGTCTGTAAAAAGACAATAGTATGAAATACCTTGAATAGT
This sequence comes from Arctocebus calabarensis, assembly GCA_963573935.1. NCBI lineage: Eukaryota > Metazoa > Chordata > Mammalia > Primates > Lorisidae > Arctocebus > Arctocebus calabarensis. Next base: position 1,372 of record CAUYON010039004.1, on the reverse strand, counting down.
TGTAGGTATTAAATAGGATAATGGATGTAAAGTACTTAAAACTTAGAGCCTAGCATCTAGGGATCACTCAGTACAAGTTGATTTTATTATTTATCAAGCACTATAATGGCCACTAAGTGCCACACATTGTGCTGGTACCTAGAATAAAGTACAATCCTTGTATTTGTGAAATTTCTTGTCTAATTAGAGAGACAAAATGCAAAAACAATTGATTATTCAATATTATGAGCCATACAGTAGAGAACAAATGAGGTAAAGTATGTTGTCAGTTCTGAGGACTGGAACAACTTTATCTGACATTTGATTTTATACTGAAGAGCAAAAGAGAGGTGCAAGAAATATATTTTAAACAAAAGGAATTTCCCAAAGAGATTGAGGGCTCTGGAATGATGGGGAGAGCTTGATGTGACTGGCTCAGAGGTGTTATTTTGGGAAGGTGTGGGTAATGTGACTTAGGTAAATGAGAAATAATTGTGACGGACCCTGCATGACGTTTGACTGTTTTCCCTGGTTGTTTCATGTGCTTCCTATATTACTGGGTTAATAATTTCAGTGTCTATTCCTAATTACACCTTAGGAATGGACCATATAACTCCTAGAAGAAAATGGGAAAAGATCCTTGACATTGGTCTTAGGAGTGATTTTGGGTATGTATGATACCTTCACTGTTTAGAAGGCCTTACCTTAAACTCTGAGTTTGGAAGAGGTATTACATTTATTTCAGGTTTTGTTTCTAAATATTGAGAAATAAGATGCATCTGTGTCCTACTTTTTCCTCTGTTGTAAGTCATCTATCCGGTCCAACTCCATCATAACTTTTGGCATCACCAAAGAGCATTTTTCCCAGATCTCTAAAAGTATTTTCTGTCCTAACAATTAGAACAGTGAAGAATGCCTGCTGATTTCAAATTATCTTCCAAGGCAAGAGTAATCAAAACAATATATTACTAGCATAAAAATAGACACAGACCAATGGGACAGAATATAAAACCTAGAATAAATCCACATGTATACAGTCAACCCATCTTCCACAAAGGTGCCAAGGTACACAATGAGAAAATCATAGTCGGCTTGGCGCCTGTGGCTCAACGGGCTAAGGCACCAGTCACGTACACCTGAGCTGGTGGGTTTGAATCCAGCCCCCGGGCCTGCCAAACAACAATGACGGCTGCAACCAAAAAATGGCCAGGCATTGTGGTGGGCGCCTGTGGTCCCCGCGACTTGGGAGGCAGAGGCAAGAGACTCGCTTGAGCCCAGGAATTGGAGGTTGCTGTGAGCTGTGATGCCATAGCACTCTATCCAGGGTGACAGCTTGACGCTCTGTCTCAAAAAATAAATAAATAAATAAATATTGGCCAAGTCATTAAAGAAT
>CAUYON010039002.1:0-37674 GCA_963573935.1 Arctocebus calabarensis | reverse complement strand
CCAGCTCTGGTGTATGTGGCTGATGCCCTAGCTGCTGAGCTATAAGTGCGGAGAATATACATTAGTTTATATAGGAAAACAGAATAGGTGAAAACAAACCATTAGTGGGGTTAGTCCCTAACATGCCCCCAATGGTATGAGACTCTTTCAATGAGTATGAGGTATCCCTTTGAAGTTGACAAAAATTGTTTGGAACCAGGAGCCTATGGTCGAAAACATGTGTGAATATATGAAACACCACTGAACTGTGCACTTTAAAGGGACAAGTTTATATTACATGAATTTTGCCTCAGTTTTTTCTTTAAAGTACAAATGTATCAATAAACATTTCTTTCTAAGGTAAAAATATTAGTCCCTACATACTACAAATAATTGTCATACTACTTAGATAATACACATAAGTAAAACATCATATAAACATAAATTATCATAGTCATGATTATTTTCCTTTCTGGGCTTGATTTTGCCCTCCTTTCAAAGCCTCTTAGCTGTAGTTCGTCATATGTAAAATCTGTTAGGATGACAAATCACTCAGTTTTCACTACTGCTCTGCCTTGAATTTCAATGTAAGTAAGGTCATGGTTATAATTCTAGCCTATCTCTATCCCTGCTACAATTAGGAGAAGCAGCTGGTGTCCTTACTGACTGGATTTCAACTATTGTGGCTCTAAAAAGCAAAAAAGGGAATAACTGTGAGCCTTCCCTAAAGGCAGAGCTCATGTCCTATCAATGTCCTCACTATATGTGCTGAGTTTCATTTTCTTATTCAAAAAGGAAATATTTTGGAGGTACCAACAGTGTGCCAGTCACTGTTGCAAATACGTGGGATAAATTCGCCAACAAAATAGTCAAAGAGGCTCGGCACCTGTGGTTCAACAGGCTAAGGCATCAGCCATTTACACCTGAGCTGGTGGGTTTGAATCCAGCCTGGGCCCACCAAACGACAATGACGCCTACAACCAAAAAATGGCCGGGTGTTGTGGCGGGCGCCTGTAGTCCCAGCTATTTGGGAGGCGGAGGAGGCAAGAGACTCGCTTGAGCCCAGGAATTGGAGATTGCTGTGAGCTGTGATGCCACAGCACTCTATCCAGGGTGACAGCTTGAGGCTCTGTCTCAAAAACAAAACAAAACAAAACAAAACAAAAAACGATCAAAGATGCCAGCCCTTGTGGACCTTGCCTTCTGTGGAGAGAGTGAGAAAAATAAATAATAAATTTAATAAGGAAGTAGGTTTTGTAGTCTGTAAGAAAGGGATGAAGTGCTAAGGGTAGGGAGCTTTCGGCATGTAAAAGGGTGGGTTCATCCCTATTTTAATAGGATGATCAGGATAGGCCTCTGGGAGAGTGGCCTGGGAACAGGAAAGGAAAGAACAGTTAGGCCTCCAAGGACCTAACAATCATGGCACTTAGTCCAGGCAGAGCCTGTGCAAATGTTCTGAGGCAAGAGAGTAGCATTATGAAAATGTGTATGACAGAAGACAGCAGAAAAATGAGACCAAATCAGGGAGGCAAAGAGCAAGTCACTGTGGTTAACTGAATGAGAGAAATAGGGAGCCATAGCGAAGGTTTTGTGCAGAGGCCTTGACTACAACCTGCTTGATTTCTCATAGTCTAGAGCGGATTTCCCTCCATGACTCTGGCTCTGCCCATCACCTCCTGAATCAGATGCTGCTTCTGCACATTTCAAAGTCTTCTTGGCTCTGCATCTTACTTTAGCTACTGCTGCAGTTACTAATCTCTACTCAGGCTTTTGCTTCTTTTGTGACAAGGCAACTGGATTGTACTTAGCCTTCAGCTAGACTGCATACCTCTTACTTCCTGCTCAGGGATTCCTCTCAGGTTGGCTCACCATGTCCTCCAAATCACATGGAACCCATACATCCTTAATCCAGATTTATAGGGAAGTTAATGCTTGTGAAGCCATAATTGGCCATGGGGACAGAAGCAGATGAGTAAAGTCTCCCTTACTTCATCCCCCATGGTAACAGTTCTCAGATGCATTGTATAAGGCTACTTATAAAATCCCAATGGATCCAACAGTAGACACCTGTGGCAGTGGGCCAACTCAGTAATGGCTGCTTGCCCTGGCTTTCCCTCGTTACCTGTTTCATTCTTCCATCTTTCACCTCTGCTCCCTGGGATTACATTTCTAAATAAATCGACTTCACACAAGCTTATATCTCAAGTCCTGCTTTAAGAGAAGCCAAGCCTAAGATACTGCCCTGGAACTTTCAAACTGTGTCCTTATTTCTCCAGAGTGGAGCCCCCTGGAATATAGTGCCTCCCCGATACCTTGAAAATTGTCACTCACCTGGCCTCGATTGACAGCCTGTTCTACCCTGGTTGCCCCTTATGTTCCTTCTAGTTTCTGGTTGTCTTCCACTTTCTCCTGGCTGAAAGGCAGAAAATGAAGCTGAAAAATAGATGGCCACTAGATTGCAAAAGGCCTGAGATGCCGTTCCCAGAATTTATAGACAGGAGAGAATCTTTTAGTGTTTTTTAATCAGGGGAGCATTGTCATCATGGTTTAGAAAAATAAGCAATGGTGGCATAGAAGGCAGATGGGAGGAAGAAAGTCTGGACCCTTGAAGATTAGGAATGAAGAAAGTTGAGAAATAAATGCCAATAATGCCAGCCTTGGAGTGAATTGAGGGCCTGAAGGGAATAATAGATGTGCCCCTCAATGAGATCCTTCTATGGAGAGTTGGGTTGTCCTGGGAGGGCTGCCAGTAGGTGCAGTGGAGGAATAAACAGACAAAGGAACTGGTGACACCAGGAATGTGGTTACAAAGATGAATCATGAGACTTGCATTGAATGGGGCAGGTAAGGAAGCCAGGAGGCAGCACTGGTAGTCTGCGAGAATCAAATAGTAAAGAAGTGATGAGTTTGACAAAGGGCAAGGAGGTAAAACTTTAAAATTTCCATCTGACTCCTTTATTACAATTCTGGGTGGAAGGCTTGGTAGAAAAAAACAGGGATAATAATCACTCAAATGAGGTTTGGGGATTATCTCTAGATTTCAAGGATAATTGGATTGAATATGCAATGAAATTCAATCCTGCTTAACTTACGGGAACTAATTATCTCATTTTAAAGTCTAAAGTGAAAATGGACAAAAACTTCAATTAGTTCAGCATAAATATTAATACTGGCTAACGGTTGTAGAGCTAGAAAAATGAGGCCAGAACCAATAAAGAAACTTGATGTTGGCAAATAAAAGTTTTAATGATTATTGAAAATAAGATCCAGAGATATGACCCTAATTTTACTGCAAATAATGCTCACCACGGTCAGAAACTAAACCACACAGCATTCAAAAAGGTTGAACAGGCTGATAAAAAATATAAGAAAATTAATGTCTTTTAAGCCAACTTTAAAAATACGTGTGATTTGTTAATTTGGTCATTTTTCCTTCTTCTTAATAATTTAACTTTTCCATTTTCTTTCTTTAAATAGCTAGTTACTCATTTTCTTTTTCACTATTTAAAAGAGTTTCTCATATATAATCAAAGCTGAAATAAATGCAAAAAGCCAAGTTAGGAGTCTGGTCTCGAAACTACCAAGGAGATTTGTGCCTGTTTTGTACTACTATCTAATTAAGAAGGAGCTGTCTGCATTTTAATAAGATCCCCAGGTGCTTTGTGCATATACCATATAAAGGTAATTATGCCTTTTTTGGTTATTGTCTGAATCCAGTCATCTCCCACCATCTTAGGAATTGCTCCATCAACTACTCCATCCCTTGCATATTCAATCTTTTCTTTTCTCTTTTCTCCACTCCTTTCTCTTCAGCATATAAATATGCTCAGATATCTCTTGTCTTGAAAATCCTCTATATCCAATTATAGCTTCTGCTGCTTTCTCTGCATCTTCTCCATACAATCTACAATCCCTACTTCATTAAAATTTCCATAGAACCATCAGATACTTCCTCCTGGAAAATCCAATAGAGCTTGTTCTAACTTTATACTATAGTTTCTCAGAAACACCTCACAGAATTGAGCATCTCTTCTGTCTTGAAAATTTTTATACCCCTGACTCAAAGGGCCCAGTATCTCTCCTGATTTTGACCATCTCTGCCACTTTTTAATAATCTTTTGGCAGCTTTTTTTCCCTTTGCCTATTCGTTGTTTCTCAAATTTCAATCATCTACCTCCTTAATTTTCCATGAGTGGTCCATGGACCAACAGCTCCACTATCAGTTGGAACCTTGTTGGAAATTCAGAATCTTGGGCCTCATCCCAGACCTTCCGAATAAGAACCTGCATTTTAATAAGATTCCCCAGGTGCTTTGTGCATGCAAGTTTGAGAAGCATTGCTTTACTCTTGTCTTTTCTCATTTTACATATTTTTTCCTGAGTGATCTCATCCATTATGGCTGTCATTACTACTCACATATTGATGACTCTCAAATGTGCACCTGCAGCCCAGTTCTCCCTCCTGAGTGCCACATACATATATAAAATTGCCCACTGGACATCTCTACTTGTTTGCTTGACAGATATACCCAGGTATGATGGTAATCATTAAGGATTTCATGTTGGCATTGGGGTTGAACTTGACTTGAGCCCTGAAGGCTGATTTGGGGGAAAGGAAGGGATTTAGATAAATGGAAAGTGAAGGAAAGCATAACACACATTTATCTTCAGAAGTGATAAGTAACCCTTCCTCTTTGCCAGGGAATCCAAGGAAGAGGTAACTATTGGGGGGTTCTTCAGCTTGTATGGGAATTCACCTAGATCTCTTAGTCTCTATCAACTTCAAATTTCTTTTCTCTTTTCAAAAAGATATTTTGGGGTTCCTACTATGTGTCAGGTGCTGGAGATAGAGCAATGAGCAAAACAGAGAAAGATTTGTATTCTTTGTAGAAAATATTTGGTATCTTCCCTTAATGAGTCATTCAAAAAGGAATTGTCATGCAAGGTGAATCCATTTGTGATCAACTCCCTGTCAAACTTCAGGGCTCAAAAAGAATTACAAACATCACATGTAATACTTTAAGGCAAAAGCTTTAAACTGGGGAAATGAACAAGTGAGGGTCAGCTGGCAGAGAAGGCCTGAATTTCGCATTTTCCCATTGCCTGTATAAACAGCCTTGCTGGAAACTGACCCCCTCGCCAGCCCAAAGTGATTGGTTCATTTATTCAGTGCTTATACTTTACTGGACCCTGCTAACACAAAAATAATGTTTCTGCCCTCCAGCAGGGGCAGCAGGAAAAGTATGAATGGAAATGTACAAATCCACCACCAGAACTGAGAAACTTTTTCAATGTAGATTAAGAGGTTCATCGGTGTCCATAAAAACAGCTGTATTCTTATTTTATACAGATTTCACTTGTGATGCATTCTACATTACTTTGATAGATTAATTAAAACCAGTAACAGAATTCAATTACAAAAGTGCACTCTAAAACTAGTAAACATAGAACTAGTGACACATGCCCACAAATGTGAAAGTAATTTATTAGAGTTCAATGATGGCCAGAAAAATACTAATAACACCAAACCACAGAAAATTTATGGAGGAATTGTAGAGTAATTGGAAAATGGACCATTTTCTTGAAACTTCCATAAGGTGATGTCTTCCTCAAATCTCTGAAGGTATGGCCCTTAAGTATCGTTGACAATTGTAAAAATGTTTTATGTTTTTTGAGACAGAGTTTCATTTTGTCACCCTCAGTAGAGTACCTTGGCATCACAGCTCACAGCAACCTCTAATTCTTGGGCTTAAGCAATTCTCTTGTCTCAGCCTCCTAAGAAGCTGGGACTATAGGTGCCTGCCACAATGCTCGGCTACTTTTTTATTGCAGTTGTCACTGTTTTAGCTGGCTCAGGCTGGGTTTGAACCCGGCAGCCTCTCTTTATGTGGCCAGCACCCTACCCACTGAGCTATGGGCACTACCCGACAATTGTAAAAATTTGAAATGTAAATCACCACACTTATCTGTTTACATTTCTATTTTTATATTTACATTACATCTGAGTAATAACAAAATAAAATAGAGGAGAAAAAAGTAGAGCTTTGATATCAGACCTCTTACCTTTTTTATTTCAATCCCATTATTTCTAGAAATGTGCAATAGTACCAAATTATTTTCTCTATTTTGGGTTGGTTTTACCTGAATATTAGCTGTCAGTATACAATTATTGTGCCTCCTACTTGGCAACTAAAATTCCAAATGATGATTACTGGCAACTTTCTCTATAGTTCACTGATTCCTCAAAGAAAATGGATTTTCTAGTCAGCTAAGATTAATTACCATTGTTAGAAAAACTGCAATGCATCTGACAGCTTGAACAGAAAACACTGTGTGCTTTGCTTTCCTTTTCATTGTGTCAGTAATCACATGCTCCAAAATCAATTAGAATTGCATAATCTTCCTAAGAAATGGCTACCTATTATATATTCTAAAGAAAAATCAGGACTCAGCACCAGTGGTTCAACAGGCTAAGGCACCAGCCATGTACACCTGAACTGGGTTCAAATCCAGCCCGGGCTCGCCAAACAACAATGACGGCTGCAACCAAAAAATGGCCGGGCGTTGTGGCAGGCACCTGTAGTCCCAGGTACTTGGGAGGCAGAGGCAGGAGACTTGCTTGAGCCCAGGAATTGGAAGTTGCTGTGAGCTGTGATGCCACAGCACTCTATCCAGAGTGACAGCTTGAGGCTCTGTCTCAAAAAAAAAAGAAAAGAAAAGAAAAAGAAAAATCAGGATATGTGGAAAGAGGAGTACAGGTGTGGGGATTGAAGGAAGGCATCTGGGGGTAGTTCATCATTTTTAGCCTGACCGAAGAATATGCAGGATTTAAGAAACTGATATTATGGTTCAAGGCAGCCCAACATGGGAAAATCCATGGTTTTCCATTAGCATTTCTGCCTCATGAACCTCCCAAAACTTAGTGGCTTAAAACAACAACCATGATGTCTCAGACAGTTTATCAATCTCATCACACTCTTATGTTCAGTTAGCTGGTAGGCTGGCTATGAATGGCTGTTTAGTAACGGATTCAGCAAGGACAGGTATGAGGTCTTAGTTCTGCTCCATATGGTCATATCACCTTTTAGCAAACTAGATCAGGCTTAATCTAACAGCAGTAGCAAAGAGAGAATAGACATGGAAGGCCCCTTGATGACTAGGCTTGAAATTGGCATGTCCACTGCATGCTACTAGCCAAAGCAAATCACCAGTCAGCCCAGACTCAAGAGGACGGGAAATAAGCAATACCTTTTGACAAGGAGATCTTTAAAGTCACATTGCAAAGTGATTAAATATAGGGGTAGAAAATGAAAGTATTTTAGCCACAAAACTCCCATCCATGAGAAATCCCTGGTTAGGCTCCCTAGATATACCATTTCAACATGGCACATCTGTGGGGATCATGTTCTTGCTGATGCTTTATCTTACTGTGGTCCTATTCTGCAGGTGCTGTTACACTCTAAAGGGTGAGTCAGAAAGGGATCAGGCAATAGGAGAAGAGGAAGATGCTGCCTGTGTCTGGAGGATTTTATTGTCCTTAACCCCCACCAATAAAGCACACAAAACTCTTGCTATGGTTACCCCTCAACTTTGAGTGAGGCCGTATACCTTGCTTTGGCCAAAGGGATGTGCCACCAGAAAAGACTTAAAATGCACTTATGCATTAAGCTTTTACTATTGCCCTTAGGCTATTATGATGAGAAAAACAGACCCTGGGGAGACACTGCCTCTTCAGCATGAAGGAAAACCAATTCAGCCAACCCACAGGTACATGAACCAGAGACAAATGTTTATACATAGTAGCTGTATGCAACTCAAGTTGCATGTTGTTAGACAGCAAGAGTTTATTGATAAATTGAATTAAAAGAGTAGAAGAAGGGAAGAAAGAGAATGAGATTTCTGAAGGCAGGAATCTAACAGAGGGGATAAAAATCAGTCTTTATTCCTAGTTCATTCAACACATGAATTTTTGGCAGAGAAGTTATACACAGACTCTTTTTTCTTCACTGAGCATTATAAGCATTGATCTAAGAGCATCTTTTCTACTACTTGTGTGGGTGTAAATATGTTTCTTGTTTAATAGTAAGTGGTAGTTGGGGCCACTCATTAAGTGAGAACTTTGTCTTATTTTTGTTAGCATAACAGGATACATTGGTGTTTACTCAAGAACTGTACCATATTCTCCCAACTGTGAAATGGAGATTAACATACTAAGAAACCTTAAAGGGCATCATTTTTCTTTCTTTTTTTTTTTATGCTTTTGTCAAAGAGTAATAGAAAAAATAATTGGAAACATTTAAGAAATACAAAGTGATATAAACCCTAAATAATAATTACTTGTAAGAACTGAAAAGAGAATTGCTTTGCAAGGAAGCTTGAGTTAGATTATAGTCTCATTATTTGTGAGCAATAGCTAATAAGAACCTTCATTAAAATTTCTAATTTTCTACTGACTGACTCTTTATCAGATCAAACTGATTAGAAAATCCACATCAACCATCATGAAATGGAATCCAGCTTAATTTTCTTTTGGGACATGGTTGATCAGGGTTGCCAGAAGTCACATAAGCACGGCAGAAAGATGTGACACTTCCACTTAAAAAGGAAAATGATATTTTCCCCTGACAGATAAAGCTTTACAGGAATACTCTGGAATCGTGGTTAGAATGCTAACTGATGTGATATTTGTATTATGGCCATTCCAACAGACTTACTGATGAGTTACTTGTGCACACTGGCAATAATAACAACAAAAATAAAATAGCTGCCATTTATTAAACAACTATTATGTGCTCGGCTTCATATAAAGTATTCTTATTTCCAACACTTATTATGTACAGTTCTTCATACATAATGATGCAAATGAATCCTCAATGAATGAATGAATGCTTACAAGGTGAGAGTTGTTAACTCCTTCTTATAGATAAGAAAAATGATCTTCAGAGAACTTAAATAATTTGGATAGTAAATGACAGAGTTAGAATTTAAAGAAACTATTTTTTAGTCCAAATCATTGTCTGTCTTGCTCCCTCTCCAGAGTAGACCCAAAGACCAGAATGAGAACTAAGACAGTCCTTGATCTTGAGATATTTCTGATCTAACCCAGTGTGGAGAGTTATTTATAGTAACTTGAGTTCAGCTGGGTCCAGCTGTCCTATGCAAGGTAAGGTGGAGGGCCATAACCCAGATCGAGTAAACTTTCTTGGCACCCCTCTCTTATTCTTTTGAGGCTGTGCCCTTTAAAAATCAGTTTGAAGTAAGGTATCCTGGTGCTTCCAAGCAGAGAGTCCACTCTAGCCAGGCTCCTAGCTTCACCCTTTCCCTATTTCTTCTATCTGGTCTACTGGCCTGCAAAAGTACTAACTTGCCCTTCCTCCTGTTCTACCAAAATGCACCTGTTACCCAGTTCCAGGAAAACACATGGATAAATTTTTCCTTTATCTTCCTGTCCAATTTTCCTCTCATAGACCTACCTTCCCAGAAACACTCCTCCTGTATCACTTAGTTCAACACATTCTTTTCTGAAGTTTACAATAGTATCATGAGCACACAATTTGAAGCCAGAAATCCCAGCTCTACCATTTACTAAGTGATTTTGAGAATGTCTCAAAATCATCCTAAGCATTGGTTTTTCTCATACCTAAGTTGAGGCAAGTTTGAAGTTTCACCAAAGGTATCATTAATCCAGGTACTTCAGATAGAATATCATGAACAGTTGGGATAGAGGAATTTTGTATAAGGGAAGCTTCCTCTAAATCATACTTCCTAAGAGGCTGATTGGTCCCCTTCTATATTAGCCCTGAAACACATTTCTTAAGAGTTAGATATAATAAAATGTCAATGAAGGCAAGAATATTTCTTTGGTTTGTTAATATATCCACATAGCACATAGTCAGAATCTAAATATTTGTTGAATGAATGAATAAGTGAAGAGAGAAATTACCATTGTAACCCAACTTAGACCTATTCCACTTTCTATGGTTTAAAGCTGGTGTTTCGGAGTCAGACATATTTGAGTTCTAGTCCTAGCTCTACATCTTACCAGCTATGAGAGCTTGGACAGAAGCTAAGCTTTCCTAGACCTGAGTCACCTTATCTGGAAATGGGAATAATATAAGTTCCTATTTTCTGAGTGTTGTTTGAAGGATTAAATGAGGTAATACTTGGATAATACTTAAAACAGTACCTGGCACAGACTTTTTGCCTAGGAGGAAGAAAGACACAAAGTACAGGGAGGGGATGGTCAGAGGCCTTTCACTCGCAGAACGATTTTGTGTTCTCTTTGCAGGTTTAAGTGATAGCAAGGTAGTCATCCATTTAACAGCTAGGCTTCAGGCACCTCCTATGTACAAACATTGATTAATCATATAAGATGATTTAGTGAACAAAATAAAGAATCTTTCCACCAGGAAACTAACCTTCTGGCAGAACTAAAAACAAAATAAACAACAGACATAATAAATAAGTAAATTATAAGGTATGGTAGAAGATGACTAATGCCTTGGGAAATTAAAAAGTAGAGTAAGGGGGCCAAATGCACTATTTAATAGAGTGATCATGCCAGGGATTTTTTTAGAAGGCATTTGAGCAAGGATTCCAATTATAGGCAGTCCCTGGGTTATGAATGAGATAGGTGCTGTAGGTTTGTTAGTAAGTTGAATTTATATGTAATTTAGAACAGGCACATTTACCTATTACCTATAATAGCTCCATTCTTAAGTGTGAGTCATACATCGGTCAGAAGTTTGAAACTTAAGGACTGCCTATAGTCATATGGGAGTCTGGGGGGAATAGCCAGTGCAGAGGTCCTTTGGAGAGATATGATGAGCATTTTTAAGGGCCTGCAAAGAATTGGCCAGGGCTGGAGTGAAGTGAGAAGGAGTAAGTCTGAATTATTTAGGGATTTGTGAGCTACCATATGGGCTTGAAGAAACAACATAAAAAAGCAAACAAATGAAACACAATAATACCTAATACTGTATTTTTAATTAATTACTATTATTGAACACATTATATTCCAGGCACTAACCACTTTACATGTATTAACTCATATAATCTTCACAGCAACCCTAAGAAATAGGTACTATTTTTATCCCCATTTCACAGATGGGAAACATTTTACAGATGAAAAACTAAAAAGTTAAATAAATTGCCAAAGTCATAGAATTTATTTGGGGCAGAGCCAGTACCTAAAGGCAGGCGGGCTCCAGAGCCTATTCTCCTTACGTATTATACAAGTTACATACCAGATACAAGATGCTTATGGAGTTGGACAATTCTTTCTCTGTTCTCTTCTAATAATGGCTCTTTTCTAGTTAATATGCTGCTCCAGCAATGTCTTGTCTAAGGGATTACCTCCTGGATCTTTGCACTCTACATTATTATTCATTCATCTTTCTGAACCACAAATAACTGAGCTTAGCTATTAAAATAATCTAATTCCTTCTGTATCTGAAAGCATTTTTATCAACCTTTTCCCTCTTGCGTTAGACCAAAATACAACTGAAAAAGCTTCTTGAGAGGATAAAAAAAGCCCAGTGGTTTGTATACAACATGAGCATTTGAGTCCTATTAATTTCAAGTATACAATTTTAACCAGGCAGGCACAGATGCAGATCATGAGCGAGTGTTTTCATCCATCTTTGTGTACAAAGGATTTCACATCAGCAATATTAGCATAATCTTTAAATACACATCAAGAAACAAAACCACAGCTAGAAAGAACCTTGAGCAGTCATCTAATCCACCCCTGTTGCTGGGAAAGGGTGGGCCTAAGCTAGCCAAGAGAGGCAGCTTTCTACCCTTTCATCTCTTCAGAAGAAATTTCACTACCTTCTTTGCTAATATTTCAGTGCTTTAGACTGTTCGTTTTAGAGGACATATCCTATAGTCTGGATATGGTTCTTTTTCCTTTGACAAAGTTTTTCTCCATTTAATAGGTCACAGGGACAACATGATGATGATGGTAACTTGGCTTAGATATAGAAAAATAATAAAATAAAAACTCAATCCATTTGTCTAAACATAGTGATCAAGCTCCTATGAAATTCATAAATATGATAAAGACCACATTCCTCTTTTAATACAATAACCATTCTTTGTACAGAGGATTATATTTAGTGCATTAGGCAACTGTATTTACATCTCAAAACCACTGTTTGAGAGGTAGCATTATTGACTCCATTTTACAATGAGAAAACTGAGGCTCAGTGATAAGGATTTAAACCTAGTACTATTTAGTCCAAATCTCCCATTTCTTCTACCATGACACTCTGGCAAAGCAAGGAGATGTTCTTATTGATTATTTACCATCAGACCATCTTTAACAGAACTTGGTTGTGGCAGAATCAAGCAATGAAAGGATAAAGAAAGTTCTCACGTGCCATTTGCTGAAGTTAGACCAGACCAAAATGGCAACATGTATTTTCAGTTCACTGAGGTTATAGAATATTATTAGCAAGTGGTGAGGGGTGCAGAGAAATGGCTGACGCTTAGCTTCTGTGTTTCTTTAAGTTTTTAAAATGAGCATATATCATATCACAAGTCATCTGTATTTTTACCTATGGTGTAAGTAACATATATGTTAAATACCTATAATATTTATATATGTAAAAACATACCATCAGTGTTTTTACCTATAAATGAATGAACCTTTCCCATAAAGTACTGTGATCTTTTAAAATTGTAAATAAAGATGCACATAATATTAAATATGAAAACAGTAGAATATTTATACTTACAGAGTAATCATTCTGATTTTTAGTTTGGGGCTTAGTTATCAAACTTTATACATTCTAATTTAATTTATCAGTACCCATAATAAAAAAACAGGCAACATCTTTCTTCTTTTCCAAACAAAAACAGGGTTTGTTCAATCAACTTTTCTTCTCCAAATTCAGAACAGGGTCCAAAAGAATTAGCTCTTTCCCTCACAAAGGTATCCAACCTTTTTGCTTTTCTGCTGAAAAATCAGAAGAATAAGAATATTCTTGGGCCACACATTAAATACCCAAACACTAATGAAAGTTGATTAGTAAAAGAGAAGGTCTTTGCGTACTTTTCCTAGTGATATCAACACTACAGATAAGGAAAACGGTCCTCAAATAACCTCAAATAACCACCACAGGCTGCAGGTAGGGTACCCCTACAAGATTTTCCTTGGTGGAGAAAGTCAGTGCTTTCTCTTTGGGAAAGTGGTTTATTCATGAGATTAAGAGACTGTTCTCTGGAGTCAGAGAACCCTTTTCTGTCCCTGTTCTGCCTCTTTGTAGCTGTATGATTTTGGACCAGCTTTCAAACCTCGCTAAACTTCAGATTTCTAATCTATAAAATGCGGACAACAAGATTACCCAAACTTAAATAGCTGTTGTGAGAATTAAATCAGATGATATTAAGAAAGGTACTCAAAACAATGCTTGGCACATAAGCACTACATAAGAGCACTAGATATTTGTGATGTTGTTGGTATTATTATTACAGTACTGAAATTTAGCATTTAAATCTATACTGCAAAATTTCTGGATACTCCACTTACATAGAAAAATTATCTGGCTAAACATTTCAGAGAATGTGCTTCTTTGCAGAGTTAGAAAAAGCGTCATAAAACTATAGCCCATTGCCCAAATATGGCTCCCTGTCAGCCAAATCCTGCCATGCCCACTTGTTTATGTTACTTTTTATGGCTGCTTTTGCATTACAAGGGCAGAGTTGAGAAGTTGCAACTGAGACCATATGGCCTGCAAAACCAAAAATATTTACTAGTCGGCCCTTTATAGAAAAAACTGACTAAATCCTGAGTTAGAAGCATTTTTGTTCAAGAGAACATAGTTAGTCTCTCTTATAATTCAACCTATGTTGCATGTGTGAAGCAATTCTAAAGAAATTACCAAGATACCCATCAACCTTTCCTCGTTGGTGTCAAAGATTAAAGCTGAGTCTCAAGTAACTAGTAAGAGAGAATAAGCGTCACTGAAGGTAAGAGACAGTAAGAATTACTGCTTCCACTAATCATGACTATACCAGCCACACTCTGTACTTATTCTTGAAAGAAAAAATAGCTCTCTCATTTTTCTAAAACCATGGATGAATTTCTCTTTGCTGTCCTTCCAGTACAGAGATATTTTCAGTCACTATCGGAACTAAGATTTTTCTTTTTTGTGTTGGTATACGTGTTTGTGTGTGTACATGTATGTGTGTATGTATGTATATGTCACACACTTCACAATGCTAGTTTTGTTCACAAGATCTCTCCCATGAAGTTTATATTCTAACAGAGGGACTCAAAAGTCCCAAAGATACATATTTTTTAAAAGATAATTTCCAATAGTGTAACAGATACAAAGAAACAAAACAGGACTCTGGGATGGAAAGGGATTGGAAAGGAATAAATGGGACTACTTCAGATTGGGTGGCTAGGGAAGGCCTCTCACAAGAGAGATTTCTACCCAAACCTGCATAACAAGAAGCAGCCAATTCCACATAAATAAAAAGTAGTGTTCCAGGTCAAAAGCAGAAATGTGGTTGGTGTGTTGAAGGTAAGGGAAAAACCACCAGCATGGCTTGAATGCAAGCAGTATAAAGTGAGATTAGAAAGGGAGGTCAGTCTAGACCATGTGGGGTCTTACAGGCCTTGGTAAAGTGTTTGAATTTTATCCTAAATGAAATGGGAAGCGACTAGTAGGTTTGCAGCAGGGAAATAACATGATCTGATTTGTATGACAAGAATGTTGATCTGATTTGTATGACTGGTGTTTGGGAAGCAATGGAAAGTGAAAGCAGGAAGACAAAAAAACACCCTGCAGTTCAGTGTAAAAATAATAATGGTGGTAGAAACAAAGAGCAGTGATTACTCAGGGTATGTTTTGAAAATACAATTGGCTGGGATTACTGAAGGATTAGGAAAGGGAAGGAGGAAAGGGAAAAATCAAGGGTGACTCTTACTAGTCTTGTGATCTAAGCAACCAAGTGGTTGATGTAGTAATTTACCAGTGATGGATCCATTCAACAAATGTTTACAGAGATCAACTTTATGCCAGGTAATGTTCTGGGCAACAGAACTACAGCAGTGAAAGAAGTAGCCCAAATTCTTACTCTTGTTGAACTGATATTCCAGGGAGGATAGAAAAATAGGAAAAGTTTAAAAAGATGCAAGGAATTTGGGGAGGAAAGTGACAATAACCAACTAGCAAATCCCGTTGATTTTGTCCCCTATGTTTTGTAGTAGTTCAGGTTGAAAACAGATGGCAGCTGCAGTATAGCCACATTTGGGGTATATTTGAAAAATGTTGGGGGAGGAAGATCCTCCATATGGGCTGAGCTATTAATACATCTGGTCACTCACTTTTCACAGCAGAAGTAGCCCATGAAGTAAGAATATACAGAAATCCCTGAGCAATGGCTGAAGGTATTTTTAGTCAGGAGTCTAGAAGGAAAGGAACTAGAAAGTGAGAAAATTTCTCAAGTAGAGGCTTGTATGGATATTGCCTTCACTTTATGAAGAGTAAAGACTTCTGTATCACATATTTATATCCACTAGAAAGCACCTATTAGAAGGGCTGAACAATTAAGTAGATAAAGTGACTACCAATTGACATTAGCTAGCCTTTGCCACTGACTACCCAGAACTTGCAAAAAAGGAACAAAGTGGCTATAGTGGCTGAAATGGAGGCTACATATGGACTCAACAACATGGACTTTCACTTACCAGGACAGATGTAGTTACTGACGCCTCCATTTACCAAGTTGAGACTAGTTACTACTGCCTCTGAACGTCCAGCCTAGCTCAAAAGGCAACACCTGTGGTTCATCCTCAGAGGCGCAGATACCTGTTTCAGCTGTGGCTTTGCTTTTCCTGCCCACAGCTTCAGCTAGCAGCACTATCTGCAGCCTTGTGGAATACATGACACCACAGGCATGGATCACTTACAACACACCCTCTGAGCAGGGGGACCTACTGCATAGCAAAGGTCCACAGGCCCATGGGAGTAAGCCTATCACATGGATCCATGGGTTATATCATACATCACATCATCCAGAAGCAGCCACCCTCAAACAAGCTGAAACAATCTTTCATAGGAACACCTGAATCATAGCTCAAAGGCAACATTCGGACTGGAGATGATTCCATTCTCAGGATGCAACCTATATTTAAATCAAAGACCTACATATGGGGCTTAGTCTCCAACAAAAACACATGAATTTAGGAATCAAGAGAGCTGGAAAACAGGAGTAGCCCACTTAGCATCACTTCCAATCATCCAATCACAATAAGGAATTATGCTTTCCATCTTTGCAACTCTGGGCTATGCAGTGTTGGAAGTGGTGCTCTTCAAACATCACACTCTTCCCAGGGGACACAGCAAGTATCGCATTGAACAAGGCTGTAGATGTCACTGGGACCCTCATTGGCTGGAGAAGGTAGTGCTGTATTCACACGATTAGAACTGGGAGAATGCACTTGGCGTCTAGGTGGTCTGCTTGGGGACATCCTAGTATTCCCTTTCCTCCCAACTCCAGTGCTCAATGATATATGCAGCAACCGCTGTCTGAAAAGGGTCTAGTTATGATCACCAACAGTGTACAATACTCAGGAATGAAGGTTTGACTCATACCACCAGGGAAGCCACCATGCCTGCCAAGATGATAGCTGAGAGTGAGGGGAGTTTAGAATGAATAGTGGATTAGAGAGAGGATGAGTACACATTATGGACCTGAGAACAGGGTACAGTTTATCCAACTATCTTCCCTCTTCCAAATTTTCCATGAGGAGATTACACAAAAAGTCAATTTCACTACTACATAATATGTCCACATACAAATCTGCTCGTGTACCCCTTAAATAAATAAAAATTTTAAAAAATAGAATAAATGTTCCCCCAGAGGGAACACAGGAATCATGGAGGAGCTGTCCCATAAATCTGCTTGAAGAAAAAGATCTCTGTGGTGTAAGGGGTGGATTACAATGGCCATGAAAAATGCATAGTTCCCATCACTGTGCCTGGGCAGTTCCCAGCCAATGACCAGACACAGAGAGGATATTAATGCAAGCCCATTCCTAACAGAGGTACAACTCCTTTAAGAGATCTTGGATCATGAATTCCCCATTACCCTGACCAAACTTTCTTAGAATGTCATTTCAGTCTGAGATCTTTCCCGCCCACTCCTGTTTCATTCCTCACCTTCACAGGTGTCAGACTTTCTTTCAGTTTCAAGGTTCTCTCTGCCTTCTTCTACTGGTTCCTTTATCTTATACAAGATATTTTCCCCAATAAACTTCTCAAACAGAAAATCCTGTTTGGGTATGTGCTTCTCAGGCCTGAATGTAAGAAAGTTTTTTTGTTTGTTTGTTTTGTTTTCCTTAAATATAAATCCCCAGGGGATGAGGGTGGAATATTTGGGTCTAAAACTTGTAATATACTCATAGCTCTAGGCTACAGGGAATCCTCAAATATGTAGTAGTACTTACTCATCTCAGTAATGTATATAAGTGTATATATGTAGTAGTACATACTCATCTCAGTAATGTATATAAATATGTATGTATCCTTCTTAAACCCTTTCTACATTTGTGATTTTCAAGGAAAGTATTCTTTGCTTTAGATGTTTTTTGTTCTGTAGATTAAAAAAAAAATTCTTGACTTTCTTCTATTCAAAAGACAATACACATTCACTTAAAATATAATGAGACAAGGTATAAAATTAAAAAATAGCTACTCGGGAGGCTGAGGCAAGAGAATCGCCTAAGCCCAGGAGTTGGAGGTTGCTGTGAGCCGTGTGATGCCATGGTACTCTACCGAGGGTGATAAAGTGAGACTGTCTCTATAAAAAAAAAAAAAATTCTAAAATTAAAAAATAAGCTAAGTAGAGATTAGGAATAGAAAAAGCCAAAGATATCTACATTGATTAACAAATTTTAAAAATTCAGGCCAGGCACAGTGGCTCACACCTGTAACCCTAGCATTCTGGGAGGCCAACACAGGAGGATCACTTGGGCCTAGAATTTCAAGACCAGTTTGAGCAAAATCAACACCCCCATCTCTACATTAACCAGGCGTGATGGTGCCTGCCTGTAGTCCCAGCAACTTGGGAGGCTCAAGTAAGGTGATCACATCAGCCTAGAATTTTGAGGTTATAGTGAGGTATGATGACATGACTGTACTCTAGCCCAGGCAGTAGAGTGAGACCACCTCAAAAAAAGAAGGCAAAATCAGCAATATAAGAAGAATTAATTACTGATAAACCTCAAAAACATTATGAAAGCCAGGAGCAAAAGAATATGATTGTATTTATGTAGAATCTATATGATTCTATTTATGTAGAATTCTAGAAAAGGCAAATCTTACCAGTAATGATAGGAAACTCTTCAGTCATTGCCTGGAGCTGGGGGGACTGACTACAAAGAAGCACAGAGGAATTTTGGGGGTGATAAAAAATGTTCTTGATTTTGATTAAGGTGGTGGTTACTTGCATGTACGCATACCTTTATCAAAATTCACTGAACTAGACACTTAGAAAATGAGTGCATTTTATTGCATATAAATTATACTCTAATAAAGTTGATATAAAAAAAGATTTTCAACTTGGAAGAAACTTGGGTCAAAATATTCTGCTTCATGAAAGCTACAATCTTTTCTTACCTAGATTTTACAACATCCTTCTTACTGTATTCCCTTAAGGGAATCAAGCTTCCCTCTAAACTGTTTTTCACTCTGCAGCCAATGATGTTTTTAAAAGAAAATATCGTTATGTCACTCCAACTAACCCCCATTCTTTTTTGTGTGTGTGTGTGGAGACAGAGTCTCACTCTATCGCACTCGGTGGAGTGCTGTGGGGTCACAGCTCACAGCAACCTCCAGCTCTTGGGCTCAAGCAATTCTCTTGCCTCAGTCTCCCAAGTAGCTGGGACTACAGGCGCCCGCCACAGCGCCCTGCCAATTTTTGATGCAGTTCGGCCGGGGCCGGGTTTGAACCCGCAGCCCTCGGTATATGGGGCCGGCACCCTATTCGCTGAGCCACAGGCGCCGCCCCAACCCCCATTCTTCACCTTATCAGTCAGGGTTGAAATAGAGAAACAGAACCACTGAAACATGTTTAGTGAGAACTAGTTAAAAATGGTATCTGTAATGCTATTACGTTCACCTGTCATCTTCTGATGCTGGAGTGTGAAGTCCACAGGGCAGGCTGTTGGAAGAGAAGATGGATGTACAGTTCCAATATCAAGACAGAACCCATAAACACAAGAAAAAACACAAGAAACCTGTCAGTTCTTACCGCCTCTGACTTGGATGGTATAGAGAAGGAGCTGGGCCTTCCATTATCACGGAACTAAACACATACCTAGCTGATCCAAGAGTCAGAGAAACTCAAGTATGATTCAGGGTAAGGTGAACCAGTTGTAGGCTCAGCCTCACACCAAGTGGAGCCAACAGGCAAGCAACATGTATGAGTTACAAAATAGCCAATTCACTTTCATTCTCCAAATCTCCCACAGGAATCTCTTATGGACCACCCTTACCAAGCATACACAGTAAGGAGAATGCTGGGAAATGTAGTTCAGCCTACCAAATAAATCTATACATTACAAAGTCTTCCTGAACCTTAAGTGCTTCCCATTATCTTTACTGCCTTAACAAAATTTCTATTAAAATGTGGGAAACTCTGTCAATGTACTCAGCCCTAGTATGAAGCTAATTTATAGCTTTCATATGAAGGCTAAAACTCAATTAAAGCACAAGAATATGGGGAAAAGGGCAAGGGAGGGGACGGGAGGAGGAGGATGGGTGGAGGGAAGGTGATTGGTGGGATCACACCTACGGTACATCTTGGAAGGTTGCAGGTGAAATTTACTAAATGCAGAATATAAATGTCTTCATATAGTGATTAAGAAAATGCCATGTTAAACAGTTCTATGAAAATATTTCAAATTGTATATGAAGTCAGCACATTGTGCCCCATGATTGCACTAATGTACACAATTATGATTTAAGAAAAAAAAATTAAAAAGAAATGTGGGAAACTCTGTTCATTGATGAAGAACTTATTTATCCCCTCATTCACTCCACCCCATTGCTACATAAACTTCCGTTACAACATGAGCTTGTGTCTTAGTTTAAAAGTCACCCAAAAAGCAGAGCCTAAAAAAGGTGGCTTGTTTCGAAGCAATTCCTGTAAACAATATTAAAAATCAGGAAGTGTAGGGAGGGTTAAGAAAGGGGGAAAAGCGAGTAAAGGGAGTGTTAGTTAATGCTGTGGGCAACTGGAACTCCTCTGTATTTCTGGAAATCCTGAGGTGTGTAGAACCCTCTGAAGGAGGGTGAGGCACCTACCCAACTGCCATTCTCATTGCTTGAGTGTTGCCGCTGAGGAACTTGTCCTCTCCCCTTCCCAACAGTTCCAGCCTACTACAGATGAACTAGATCCCTTGGCCTTAGAGAAAGCCCAAAGGCAGAAAAAGTAGAGGGACCACCGGCACTTGCAATTGTATGTTAGAAGAACATAAGACACTACCACAGCTGCCATGACGCTATAGTAGGGTTGAGGGGATGTGGCCTGAGTCACCAATAACTAATCCTCTACTTCCCAAGGACTTTTACCTCTGTTAATCTCTAGATGCCGACATAAATACAAAAAAGAATAAGAAAGAATGCCAAACCAATTTCACTTTCTTCCTTTCAGAGTACTGATGAGTTGGGAGTTTAGGAAAATTTCATTAACTTATTGAATTACAGTATGGATAATATAAAGAAATGAGAGCTAGATAAGTAATGGGTCTATAGAGTAACAGCTAACAGAAATACTCAAAGAATATTGATCAATGATACAACCCCCTAGTTATATTGTATTTCTTCTGACATAGGAAGGGGTACCCCTGGAGCTGCACACTACAGCAACCCTAGACAGCACAGAGCAGCTACTCACTAAATGCCCATGAAAGGGACAAGAGGAGGTGAAAGATCATAGACGATGTTTGACCTGGAGTATCAGGAAAACACAGGTAAGTGGTTCTAATGTGG
Organism: Arctocebus calabarensis; assembly: GCA_963573935.1. Taxonomy (NCBI): domain Eukaryota; kingdom Metazoa; phylum Chordata; class Mammalia; order Primates; family Lorisidae; genus Arctocebus; species Arctocebus calabarensis. The sequence continues at coordinate 16,685 of CAUYON010039002.1, read as the reverse complement.
GAGTTATTTTGTTCCCCAGAACACATGTGGTAATGTCTAGGAACATTTTTGTTTGTCACTCCTGGGGAAAAGGATGCTATGAGAATCTAGTAGGAAGAGACCAGGATGCTATTAAATATTCTACGATGCAACAACCTCCCTTTCCCCAACAAAGAATTATCCTACCCAAAATAACAAAGAACCAAGATTGAGAAACCATGATATACAAGATACAACATTTTAAAAAAATCAATGTATTTAATTACAAATGATTTGTCTTACATGCCAGCAATACAAAGTGTTGCATTAGTACCACCAAAGCCAAAGGAATTGGTGAGTCCAATACATCTTTTCTCAGTTTTCCATTCCTGTGCCTTTAGTGGAACATAATTGAGATCAAATTCTGGTTCTGTACAATCCAGGTTTAAAGTAGGTGGTAGTTTTTGATAATAACAAGCTAGTGTGGTAAAAGCTGCCTCGACTGCCCCGGCAGCTCCCAGCAGATGTCCAGTGGCTCCCTTAGTTGAGGAAATAGCAAGAGCATATGCATGGTCTCTGAAGAGCCGTTTGATAGCTTTGTTTTCAGCAGCATCTCCCAATGGTGTGGAAGTAGCATGTGCATTGATGTAAGATATCTCTTCAGGTTGTACACCTGCATCTTTTACAGCAGCAGCCATACATCTAATAAAATAAGAAAGAAATTTATGAGGACTAAGTTTAATTTTAACAGAGATTCTTTTTCTGTATGGCTTATGCAAAAGAAATATAGGCATCCTAGTATACTAGAAAAGGAATTCCTTGCTCTACTAACAGAACTCCATCTTGAAGTACCATGTCAATTAGAATGCTACCTGCATGGAAATTATGAATCATACTCGGACTGATTCATCCCCATGAGTTAAATCTACAAGCTTATAATTGTATAATCTCTAATAAAATATAATTCTATTTATCTGAATTGGCATTTTTCTATGTTGACTCAACTAGAATAATTTTTCTTCTTGGGATTTTTTATGAATATGGCAATTTTTTGTGAGCATTATGTTTTAATTTTTTCTTTTACATTGAAATGTAAAACTTAGCATATTTCTCAATACTCTATCAGCGGTTCAAATAACCTTTCAAAATCTTCTTTATTTAGGTTATAAGAATTCTAAATGGGCCAGGCTCAGTGGCTCATGCCTGTAATGCTCTAGGAAGCTGAAGCAGGAGAATTATTTGAGCTCAGAAGTTCTAGATTAGCCTAAGCAACACAGCAAGACCCACAACTCTACTAAAAATAGAAAAATTAGCTGGGCATTGTGGCAGACGCCTGTAGTCCCAGCTACTCAAAAAGCTGACGCATCACTTGGATCCAAGAGTTTAAGGTTGATGTGAGCTAGGCTGAAGCCATGACACTCTAGCCTGGGAAACAGAGTGAGACTCTGTCTCAAAAAAATAACAGGGCACAGTGGCTTATGCCTGTAATCCTAGCGCTCTGGGAGGTCAAAACAAATGGTTGACTCAAACTCTAAAGGCTGGTCTCAAACTTTCAAGTTCAGGAGTTTGAGACCAGCCTGAACACGAGCGATACGTATCCTTGTCTCTACTAAAAAGAGAAAAATTAGCGGGTAGTGGAGTATGCATTTAGTCTGAGCTACTCAGGAGACTGAGGCATGAGGACTGCTCAAGTCCAATAGTTTGAGGTCGCTGTGAGCTATGATGTTACAGCACTCTACTCAGAGGGAAAGTTTGTCTCAAAAAATAAACAATAAAAATTTAAGAACCTACATAAAGAAAGAATTATGAAGCTAAGCCAAAAAACAAACAAATCTAAAACTAAAAAAATTTCTCTGGAAAAACTTTTGAACACCTTTTAGATGTCAAAAATCTTTTTAGTTCCAAAACATATCTATATCTACATCTATACAGATATATTTCTTAATTGGTTGCTCAGAGTATAATTTGAAGTATCCTGAAAGGATTCTGTTAAATATTACTATTTCTTCATCTAGCTTGTTACCATGTTTGACATTTATAGCACCAGCAACTACTCATTCAAAAGTATAATTTAGGGGTTGAAAAATCACAGCCCTGCTTTTGTAATAAACATTTTCATCAGAACACATAACATGCCCATTTATCTACATATTGTCTATGACTGCCTTCACACTATAATGGCATAGCTGAATAGTTGCAACAGACTCTATGCCCACAACACCGAAAATATTTACTATTTGTCCCATGGTAGAAAAGGTTACTAACTCCTGGCTAATTTAACTAAGTAAACATAGTATGATTTAAAACACAAAGCTATTATCTAACACACTGACACATTATTATTATTTGTTTGTTTTGTTTTGTTGTAGAGACAGAATCTCACTTTATTGCCCTCAGTAGAGTGCCATGGCATCACACAGCTCACAGCAACCTCCAACTCCTGGGCTTAGGCGATTCTCTTGCCTCAGCCTCCTGAGTAGCTGGGACTACAGGAGCCTGCCACAACGCCCAGCTATTTTTCTGTTTTTGCAGTTCGGCCAAGGCTGTGTTTCAACCCACCACCTTTGGTACATGAGGCCGGTGCCCTACTCATTTTTTTAAACACATTACTTATCTCTTTTACAACTGTAAAACTGCTTTTCAAAGTGTGGCCCTTAGACCAGCAGCATCACCATCACCTGAAAGCTCATTAGAAACACAGATTCTCAAGCACCACCTAAGACCTTCAGAGTCAGAGTAAGCATTTTTAATAAGAACTCTAGGTAATTAAACATTGAGAAGTGCTGGTTTGAAAAGAACAGAAGCCTGATGAAAAGCAGCAGAAATGAAACAAAAGAAAAGGGTTGGCTTTACTCTCCCTGTCTGATGAAGGGTCAAGAAGGAGGAAGACTTGGGAACACTGATGGTTGTTAAACAGAAATGAAGGCATGAGAAGTTGACAAAGACACATACGGTCTTCTTCAGAGCTGTCCTGGCCTTAACTCAAATACTATTTTTATAAGGATGTTCAAATGTTTTCAAATATTTCAAATGTTTAAAGCAAAGAATTCAAAAACCATATTTAGTCTAAAATACAAAAACAAAGATATTGTGCAACAAGCCTGATAATACAATTTCGCTTAATTTGGATGCCAATAAAGTGTTTTGGTTGAAGAAATATTTGGAAAGAAACAACCATTTTTTACCTTAAAGCACCTTGTCCTTCAGGATCGGGGGCGGTTATGTGACCAGCATCACCTGAGAGTCCATAGCCCAAAATTTCTGCATAGATTCTGGCCCCTCGTTGAACAGCATGTTCATGTTCTTCCAGCACCAGCATAGCTGCACCTTCTCCCATTACAAAACCGTCTCTCTTTGGATGAAAGGGTCGACATGCCAACTTAGGATCTGAGTTTGTGCTCAGAGCCCGGGCTCTGGAAAACCCAGCGAGAGATAAAGGGCTAATACAAGAATCTGTACCTCCAGCCACCATCACATCAGCATCACCATGTGCTATAAATCTAAAAGAGTCCCCTACAGCATGAGCTCCTGTGGTACAGGCTGTGGATACTGCATGATTGGGGCCCTTGAGTTTATATCGAATGCTGACCTGACCTGCTGCCATATTGACCAGAATCTTAGGAACAAAGAATGGGCTAACTTTATTGTAACCTTTTGCCTGAAACATCAAAGCGGTTTCAGAAACAATTTCAAGAGGAATCATTCCCATGCCAATTGCAACACCAGTAGCCACTTGATCAGCTTCTGACTGAGGATGCCAGCCAGAATCTTTCAAGGCTAATTCTGAAGCAGCAATGGCCATAATGGTGGGAGAAGACATAGCCTTGGTATCTGATTTGGACACAAAGTTTTGTTCATTGAACTGACCTTCATCACAACCTCTTGGCACATAAGCAGCAACACTGCAAGGAATACTCTTATACTCTTCACCAACCACTGAAACAATTCCATTCTCTCCTTGGATAAGACGATCCCATACCAGCTGAGTTCCAACACCAAGAGGTGTCACTAAGCCAATTCCTGTAATAACAACCCGCCTATGCAATTTAGGTGTTGGCACAGTTCCAAAAAATCTTTTACTTCTTGTTAACTGCTGCCATAATCTTGAATATAGAAGAGGAGTGCTTGTAATTTTCAGGAAATTCTGCAAGCAGTTTGACAACATGGTTGAAATTCTGATGATCAGAAACACATTCCTGTAACAGACCACAACACACTGAGAAGGTATCCTTAAGGGCCTAAATAACAACATCTAAGATGTTCTTTTGGGTGCCTGATATATGCTGTTAATGAGCACTGGAAAATAATTGTTACATCATTCAGTTTCTATTTTATCATCAAATAACTTGTTCAGACTTAACTCCCTCTTCAGACTGTACGAACCCTCAGACAACTGGAAGAAAAGAATTGAATTAGTCATTCAATTCACCAAAACAATTTTTTTTTCAGTATTACTAAGGACTTATTTAAAATTACATTTCCGGTGCCAGTGGCACAGAAAACTTATTTCAGGGCCTATTCTTTGAGGCGCAGTAAGTGGGCTTCACCAACCTTCAATTTCTAGACATAACCAGCCTGTTTGCAAGGCCGCCCAGAACTAACAGCCTTAGCCCGATTGTTTGGACGCTTGGGATGACAACAGACTGTGTCTAGGCTTGCGACTGGGAGAGAGGACTGATCTTTCCACTCCGCTAAACTCCTCCAATCGGGTCATCTGCGGGGGAGAGGTTAGGGCTAGCAGATCACTCCGAGGGCGAGAGGAAAGGGGTGTGGCCATTCACTGCACTGCCTCCAAAGAAAGCATATTGAGAGGTTAAGCAATCAGGCCCCACGTCCTGGTACGCCCCTCTCGAAATTCGTTCCCGACCCAATTTGGCTGTGGAGGGGCTGAAACAAGAGAGCAGCAAAGTGCTACCTGCAACAGGGCTGAACACGCAGCGCCGGACCTCAGCGATGACGCGCTCGGACGCACGCGCACGCGCACACGCACGCACGCACGTACGCGCTCGCACGCACACGTCACGCCCGAGCCGGCTTCAGCCGGTTGAGTGCTCCGGCTCACCTTGGCCGAGGTCAGACCGTGGGTGGGCGGGGGCTGGGTGGGGGTTTATCTTAGCAGAGACGACCCTGTTGCAAGCTCAGTGGTTCGTGGATAATCCAAGATCTGCTAAAAACGCGATAAGACAGCATTTTCTCCCATCAAAAGGGCATTTTTCTTTGAGTGTGGTGTTGTGGGAGAAGGGACACCGTCGTATTCCACTGAACTCCTGGAAAAGAACGAAATAACTACTGTACTTCCAGAGTTATATATGATAATGAATAAAGTACAGCAAGAATGCCCAACATCACGAAATTGTGTGATTTTGTGAGACAGCCAAATGTCATGCAGCCACTTAAATAATTTTAGGGGTGAATATTAATGTGCAAAGATGTTGAGAATATTTTTTAGGAGATACAGCCACCTACAAAACAGTACAGATCTATTTGTACAAAAATAATGTTTTAGAGATCTGCAAAGGCATACAATGATTGTGATATTTCATTTTTGCTTAGCCTTATTTACTACCTTTTTTACAATTCTTTTGTAATAGCAACAAAGTTTTTATTTTTAAAAATTGGTCTCTAAATATCACACCCGAATGTTTGAAACAGTGGAGGCATTTATTTGTGTCTGAAAAATTCAGTAACTTTACTTGCATAGAGCTGGCCGTGAATCTATAAAGGGAAAATATGAATATAACATGCAAATATAAAAAAGTCAGTGAGGTCATATTTATTGCCCATCTGTTGTACACAGGTCTGGAGGCACGAGATGTGAGACGTCATGGTGTCTTCCATGAACTGCTGAGTATTGCAGTATGATCAATGTCAAACAAGGTGTGGAGCGAAGCAACAGTAAAAGCAGGAGTCAGATCACAGAAGCTTGGGGAATGATAGTGAAGACTTTGGATTTGGACCAAACATACGTGATAGCTGGTCTAATTTAGAGCAGAACATTATTTTACTAAATCTAAGTTCCTCTAGGAATTCACGGTAAACTCTCTCATTCCCTTCACCAGTCTTCCCTACCTCTTTTTGTCTTTGATAAAGCCACTTCATTTAAGTTACCAGCCTGGCTCTTGGTATTATTTGACTTTAGAATGTGGGCGAGGGCAGCTGTAGAAACCTTTTCACCAGGAGAATAACATAATCAAATGTGTGCTTTAGAAAGTTTGCTATTGCAGCAGTGTACAGGGTAAACTGAAAGGATGTGGGAATGAACACAAGGAGAAAGAGTTAAAACTGGATGAAACGTGATGAGGCCCTAAACTAAGGCAAGGGCAAGGAAGAGAGATGCAGATGTTCAGAATGAAATATTGCTGTGATATTGTCCCTGAGTTGGGAATTGGGAGTGAATTGTTCTCTCATGGTTAGAAAGTCCTTGGTCCCCTTTCCAACCTTAATCTAAGGAATCTATTCAAGTTCTCAGTGGAACTACAGCTCACAATGAGATTTTCCTTCCTCTGAACTAGTAGTTCTCAAATTTTACTCTGTATCAAAATCATCAGAAGGACTTGTTACTACACAGGTTGGTGGCCCCAACCTTTAAATCTGAGGCTTGAGAATTTGTCTTTTTGACAGGTTTCCTGGGGATGCTGATGTTGCTGGTCTAACTACTGCTCTAACCTCATTATAATGTCTATGAAAGCAGGGACTTATTTCCTTCAAGGCTTCACAGTGCCTATTGCACAGTGCTTGGCTTTTAGTATTCACTTCGTAAATATTTGATGAATGAATGACTTATGGAAAGAATGAATAAACACCCTCACATTTGCTAGTTAGTATATGTGCCCTTTTTGTGCCCTTCTTACCAGACGACATTTGTTTTTCAAATCTTCACAATAACTTTTGTTTTATCAACTAAAGGGCTATTTGTGTGTGAACTGCTATCATTAGATTTGTCTTCCCTATTAGATTAAAACTCTCTCATGCTATCTCAGACTGCTTTGCACATATCAGGCATTAAATAAACAGTTGTTGACTAATCACTTAATATAATACAAGTCATCACACCAATTCCTAAAAGGCTTCAAACTCCTCACTGATGATCTACATTGAAGTTAACTTTATATGTATGTATATTTATTTTTTAATATATATGTACATACGTATTTTTAACATATATACACAAATATCTATAACAAAACTGATACTGGGAAAAATTCAGTACGTTATTTCTTTGTTTTTTCTTTTAAGAATAGTGCCATGATGTGTCGATTCTGGAGATGATGTTCTTAATAAAGGTGGAATCCTGAAAAAATACTATTTTGGAACAAAAAAACCCCAAAGAATAGGAAGTTTAAAGCTGATACAACACTAGGTCATCGTTTAATTGTTTGAACTATTGATGAATGTAAAGAAATTAAGAGTAGCTTATTCAACTTTTCTAAAGAAAATGGAAAATATTTCTTTAACTTGACTTTCTTGGAAGAAGAAGAGTGAGGCAAAAACCCTTATTATAATGAATTCCCTTAATAGCCTTATAAAAGACTATAGTTATTCAAGAACTTCAGAGATGTGATAAAGGTGTTATCTAGAAGGACTCAAATTTCAGGTGATTTGAAAAAACGAAATGTTGATTTTTATAATTTTGTGGACTAATACATTATTATCACAGTATTAATTCTATGGCATTGGTTTTCACACTGTGTTTGTGTGTTCCCCCACAAAAGTGTTTTTTGGCCATTATATCCATAAAAGGGAAGGCTGAGCTGACATCATTCTGCCCCTCTGCATCCCCCCGCTTCAAGTCCACAGCATTTCCACTTTAGTGTTTTGTTTACAGAGAGTCTTCCTAAGATTTTATTTGGAAAAGAAGTGTTCTGTTGCTTTAAAGAAATCACAGGGTGGCTTGGCGCCTGTGGCTCAACAGGCTAAGGCACTAGCCACGTACACCTGAGCTGGCGGGTTCGAATCCAGCCCCGGCCCACCAAACAACAATGACGGCTGCAACCAAAAAATGGCTGGGCGTTGTGGCAGGCGCCTGTAATCCCAGCTGCTTGGGAGGCAGAGGCAGGAGACTCGCTTGAGCCCAGGAATTGGAGGTTGCTGTGAGCTGTGATGTCACAGCACTCTGTCCAGGGTGACATCTTGAGGCTCTGTCTCAAAAAAAAAAAAAAAAAAAAAGAAATCACAGGGTGGTGCCTGTGGTTCAGTGGGTAGGGTACCAGCCTCATATACGGAGCATTGCAGGTCGGAACACGGCCCTCCCCACCCCCCCACCCCAGCTAAACTGCAACAATAACAAAAAAAATAGCCTGACATTGTGGTGGGCGCCTGTAGTCCCAGCTACTTTGGAGGCTGGAGCAAGAGAATTGCCTAAACCCAGGAGTTGGAAGTTGGTGTGAGCTGTGACGCTATGGCACTCTACCAAGGGCTATAAAGTGAGACTGTCACTACCAAAAAAAAAAGAAGAAATCATAAATGTTGTATAATATACAGGGTGGCCATAAAGTTCATGTGCAATTTTAAATTGCACACTATTTTACATTGTACGTGAACTTCATGGCCACCCTATGTAATATCTTTATATAAGTATAAATGTACCAGTGGGAAAAAAGAAGCCCAAATTAAAGGGGCTGTAGTTTGTGGCAAGGACCGTAAGCTATAACTCTAGCCCTGTCACCCTTCCATTCCATTGTGTAGTTGTAAGAGGCCCTGTCTATCTAGGAACTACATTTCCCAGCCTCCCCCTTTTATCTAGACGTGGCCTCTTTCTTGCTAACCATATGGTAGAGAAAATGCTGTAAGTCATTTCTGGACTCCAGTGGTTAAGTAGGTGTACCCACCTATTTCTTTCCAACCACTAACTAAATGCATAATCTCTGAGGCTCTATGGCAGGAGTTAGCAAACTACAACCTACGGAAGACTATTTTTAAAAATAGAATTTCACTAGAACATAGCCACGCCCATTCACTTTAAGGTATTGCCTACGGAGGTACAACTGCAGAGGAAGAGTTCAAATACCTGAAACAGACCCTATGATCCATAAAGACTAAAACATTTACTTTCTGGCCCCTAAAGGAGGTATTTGTGGACTCCTATTTTCAAGGGATGGAAGGAGCATGGGCCCACTGACTAAGGACATTAATAATGCATTATTTAAACTGTTATGTAAGCTAGAAAGAAATTACTTTTGTGTTAAGCCATTGAAAATTTTAGTTACATGTGTTATGAACATACTAACTGTTGAACACACTATTCTTCCAAGCTGGTCCAAAAACCTACCTGTTTACTAAAAACTTAGGTATAGCTGGCAGATGAATAATTACAGCAGAGAGCATAGCTCACAGTCTTGTTCAGAAATACTGAAAGAAAACTTCAAATCTTAAAAACAAACAGGAAATGAAACATCAATAACTTTTTTTTTTTTTTTGGTAGATAAAGAGTCTCACTTTATCACCCTGGTAGAGTGCCATGGCATCACACAGCTTACAGCAACCTCCAACTTCTGGGCCTAGGCGATTGTCTTGCTTCAGCCTCCCGAGTAGCTAAGACTACAGACGCCCGTCACAAAGCCCGGCTATTTTTCTGTTTTGCAGTTAGGCCGAGGCCGGGTTTGAACCCGCCACCTTCGGGATATGGGGCCGGTACCCTACTCGAAGAGCCACAGGCGCCACCCCATCAATAACTTTTTAAGAGGTTCTTAGGCAAAGAACTTACCTTAAAAACATAAGGTCAAGAAAAATACTTGAGATTTGGAAAGGAATTTCTGCAAAGGAAGCCATTGGTGAAGTATACTCTCAAGGTCATGGCGAGGCTGCATTTAAAATATGATACTTAGGGATGCCATCTTCTAAGATGAATAAAATAGTGACCACGTGATCAATCTGCACATCAAAAATCACAAAATAAATAACCTTACTATGTGGGATGCAAGTTTTTATTCCCCTCCAATTCTATTCTGTTCTATTTTGTTATTTGTGTATTTGTTTTATGCTGGTCACCAGATAGTAATGTCTTTCGACCCGTGGTTTAAAAAACACGTCTTTATAAAGGAATCATATTATCTGATCTGGGTCTTAGATAAGAAAATGTCAATCTTTTACCTAATTCTTAAAAGAAATCGGACATCATAAACCCAGCAGAGTTTAGCACCACGGTCCTGTTTTTGAACGTTCGTGGTTCTTTCCTCCTGGGGTCTTTCATGTACACTTCTATCTAGAACGCTTGACAACCTGCGAAGGCTGATGATCCGTGGGGAGGGAGAGCGGCGTGGGCGGTTCCTCCACCTCAGTGGCTGGATCAGTTGAAGCGGACCGTGGGGCGCGGAGGAATCCGGGTTTCGGCGAGGCACGGCCCTGCACGTCCCGGCTCGGTCCCCGTGGGCCGAACCATCCCAATCCGCACCCCTCGGCCCGTTCTCCCTCCCCCGCTCCTCCGCCAGGCCACCGCCCCCTCCCCGACAGAAGTTCCGCAACGCTCACAACCAGGTACCCTGCCCCTCCGGTCGAACCTCCTCCCTGCCGCCACTGCTCCGCTCTCTCAGCGGACAGCCCTGCCTGGCAAGGGGCCCCCACCTCGCGAACGGGCCCTCGCCCGCTGCTCCCGGCCGCGGCCCCCGCCCCTCCCGCCGGTTGCGGTGGCCGCGGCTCGCTGAGGCGCCTGCTCAGTGCGGGACGCGGCGCGCGGAGGGCGGCGACGGCCGCGGGCGGTCAAGCATGGCGGCGGCGGCGCTGGGCAGCTCCTCCAGCTCGGCGTCCCCGGCTGTGGCCGAGCTCTGCCAGAACACCCCTGAGACCTTTCTGGAGGCCTCCAAGCTGCTGCTCACCTACGCTGACAACATCCTCAGGTGCGAGGCCGTGGGGTTGGACTGGGGTGCCGGGGCGAGCAGGCCGTGGTGTCTGCTTGGCCCGGGTCTGGGGGTGCCCGGCCCGGGCTCCAAAGGGCGACGAGGCCCAGAGGGACCCGGGCCCGGACGTAGCTTCGGCGCAGCGTACGACCCCGCCGGCCAGCGGCCTGGGGACCCGGGTGGGTTCCACTGCTGCCCGAGAAGAGGAAGTTTGTTGGCAGTTGGGACTTGGCACCTGACCTGATGTCGGGGTGCTGCTGGGCGTGAACTGGAGGTCCCAGCGATAGGGCAGGGCAGAGGGGAGCTGCGAACTTGGCCCCTTAACCTCGTTGTTTAACTGTGTTGAATGTCAGGTCATAAATCGTCACGGCGTTTCAGTTCCATTGCCAGTGTCTTACTGAGCAGGGTGGCTTACATTTCCTCATGTTTATCAGAAGTTAGTTCCTGACAGTTATATTTTTTTCTCATTTTGTGAATATCTTAATACTAAGACATAATATTACTGACAAGGTGGGGTTTTGAATTTTTAATTTGAAATTTGAATTTTTGGGGGGGTTTGGTGCCCGTTTTTGTTGATCGAAACAGTTAACATAGTATTTTAAAGTTGTGGTTTTTCATGTTAATGTCTGGCTTCTACTATGCAACATGATCCTTTAAATAAGTAAGAATAAGTGATGGTGTTGATAGGAGTAATTTGCTTCTTTCTCTCGTGAGCAAAAAGTGTACTTCTAGAACGCTAAAAAACCTTACGGATTTTGGGGATTGGGAAGAAAGTTTGATTATTCATTGTGAAGCTTCACCCCGCCCCCACCAACCCCCAACCCGCACAGTTCCTCAGATCAGACGATGTGGCTGTCAGTCTTAAAGAGCGACTTGGTATGTGGGGCAGGGAAACGGAACTTGGGTTAAAGGAGCTTCTGGTGTTTTAGTGGTAGTATCTAGTTCAAAGGAGGAGGACCTGTAGTTTTAAGGAAACTTGTGGCCTCCCTGGTCGTTAAGTGTGGCCTTTGAGTGAATCCAAATTCTACATAACAAATCCTTTTATTAAAAGGGGTGCAGCAGAGAAAGATGAAGCTTTTCTTGCCTCCTTTGGTGCTTAGAAAAGAATGGTCTTGAAATCAGAAGGCCCCTTAGTCCTGCCAGGAGCTCTTCTCACTTCAAGGTTATAGACTTTACATGACCTATTCTTTAAGAGACATTAGTTACAAATGCAGTTTTAAAAATAATAATAGTGTTTGTTTAGGCAACAGTAATGATTTTTAAAATAAAGTGAAGGGAAAAGTTCGAGCCCTTATGATGTGCCAGATGTTATGAGGAATGCAGCATGTGTCCTGTTCATAGATACAATTATGACCTGTGTGGGGACCACGTTCCTCCTCTGTGACACATTCTCAACTCACCTTTTCTTCCTTGAGAGACCTTACAGCTTCTTACTGTCCATGGATGGCAGTGCACTCTACGAGTGAACTAACAAGCTGAGTTCTTCAGAGCCCATCATCTGGGACTTCCCACCTGGAAAGCCACCAAGTTATTTAAACCCCATTATTCGGAAAAGAGAGATTGCCTTCTAATGAGGGCTCGGGTCTGCTTTCAATACCATGAAACTGAATGCTAGTTATCTTGGTGGTTTTGAGGAAGAAAACCTTTACATGCAAATAATGACTTTTAACTTCATAATCACCTTTATGTTTGTTTACTAAACTCCTAAAAGAAACTTGGCATGCTGTCAGTTCATGTTACACTCTACTAATGGCTTATGTTTCTGATCTTGAAGAGTTTTTGTCTAAAAAAGAAATTAGGGAAGTTTAGAACTCATGTAATTGGATGTGGTTTGAAAAAAGTGCCCGTTTTGGTACTTCTTAAGTAATAGTCTCCCTGTCTTTATACTCTTAGAATTCAAACTAAGGCTGCAGCGGGAAGGTGGGAGGGGACTGTTTACCCCCAAGTTCAGTGTCTTGCTAACCTCTTAATAGAAAAACTACAAATCCTGTCTTGGTCCTCAGCCACACAACATTGCAAATCTAGTATAACTTATTTTAGAGTAGAGAAAATTAAGGTTTTCTGTTCCTTTTGTTGTTTGGGAAAATCCACTAACATTAGAGGTTGATATCCTTTGCCCCTTCTACAGGGTTCAATATACGGTTGACTCTTGAAAAACATGGGTTTGAACTGGGCAACTCCACTTATATGTAATTTGGGGAGTTTTTTCCAACCATATGCAGATGGAAAATACAGTATTCCCCAAAGGCCAGTTTTCCATATAAAAGGGATCTAGAGGGTGGGTTCTGGGACTTGAGGATACATGGATTTAGGTATGTGAGGCTTGGGGGGGGGTTGAAACTAATTCCCCATGTAAACTGAGGAGCAACTATAGTTTTTTTATAGAATGAGTACTGAAATGAGAATTTCATTTGCAGATTTGGTTTATTTAAAACAGTGATACTTTTTGCTATACACATTGAATCTCAAGTGAAAAATAATACTTTTGATTAAGTTTTAAATTTATTCTTTAGATGATGCTTATCCTGTCCTCCAACTAGCAGTCATGAATCATTACATAATAAGCTATGTGCTAATTTGCATGAACAGGATGCTATGAGTTTGGACCTTTTACTTTTTTTTCAGTTCATTGACTTCTAGATAAAGATGTTTTCAATAATTTCTACTTCCCCAAAGCTCTGTAATTGTTTCACTGACATTCTACAGGGATTCTTTAATTACTATGCTTCATTGGTTCCTTAAAAAGTATATTTGATTTTTACTAATTTCCTTTACTAACTGTACACAGTTATTAATTACCAGCAGTACTGGGGTGATTGGAAAGAATGGAAAATGGTTTCTTTCTTTAAAAAACTTAAATATATTTGAGAGAAAGGAACAAGTATGGAAGACAATTACAGCATAAAATCTAGAGAGCAATTTCAAGGTGATGTTTAAGGACTTAAGTATTTGTGTGAGGAGCTAGTAGGGGAAATTAATGTGGGACAATTTTGAGAATATGAATTTGCTGTGGTAGGGCTGGTTGATGGAGGAACAGAAGACATATATCTGACATGATAAATGAGAGAAAGCAATTGTAGTTTCTGGAGTCAAAGAGAAGTATAATGAAAGAGTTTCATGTACGATAATAATGTAAGACTCAAGGCATTGATTCTAATTGTGAAGCTCTTGCATGGTTATAAAAGTAAATGGGGATGGACTAGAGAAAGAACTTATAGGCAGAGACTGGCAGTTCTCAATGACTGAATACATGGAGTGGAACTGGTAATGAAAGAATATGAAATAGTCTAAAGTAGCTTTAGACTTCTAATCTAGGGTACCATCGACATCTGGAGAAATTGAGGGTGGATAGTTAATTGAAGATTGGTCAGTTTGTTGGCAGCATGGTAGGGAGTATGGTGGTAGGGAGGGAGTAGGTTTTATAACCACACATGTTTGGTGTTAAACTAGATTAAGTGTACAAGTTTTGCTTGTCAGCAATAGAGAATAGTAGAGTTAGAGCCAGAGATGGCTCACATAATGGTTATTAAGGCACATAGATATTTTTGAAAATTTTAGGGGTATCTCAGAATAACAGACTCTTAGGACTAGATATAAAGTTTAAAATTATCTACAAACAAATGTAAGATTATGTTCTTGTTTACATTTATGTGAATCCTTTCAGGGATTATCCATGCTAAATAGGACAAGGGCTAGTAAATGATAATATATATTTAATTCCCAAAGTTTCTGAAATTCTGGAATGGATAGTTTTCTTTTTTCTAATATACTATTGTTATTGCCTGCCATTAACATGTCTTGCAGTCTTAGAAATGTGGTAGATGTGATGTTCAGAGTGATAAGTGTGACTTTTTCCTGCCATTAATACTATGAGAACAAAGGCTAACTTTCTGTAAATTAAATACAGTCAAACCTTTATAGTTGACCACCTCCCTAAATTGACCACCTCTTAAGTTGACCTAATTTGCATAGACCAGATATGCATCACATGTATTTATTAGTACAGTAGATCTAATTCTTTACGTTGAGCAGTTTGTTACAGTCTTTCAGATAGTCATCTCATAGAGATTCTATTGTAATTTAATAACTGGGGGATATGACAACTATAGGAAGATACAAAAATATATTCAAAGTGATGGTTGAGTGACATACAGGGTATTTTGCTGCCTTTCCAAAAACCCATTCTTTCAGCAGCATCAACAACTCAAAAAAAATCCCCAGCAAATAATGTGCATAATAACTGCTACCAAGCAATGTAAATAAGTTTTACACGTTACAGAAATAGTTAATGGATAACAAAGATAGAAAAAGTACAGAAAAGCTTTACAGCAAAAACTGCAAAAAGTTTGAAGAGAAAGCTAAGAGAAGAAGATGATCAAGCAAAAATGAAGTTGATCCTTTGGATTACTTTACACTCTGAAGGATTTTGAGTGTGGTAATAAACTCAAGGGTAGTGTACACATGAGGATCATGCCGAAAAGTTAAGAAGTTAAGAAAATATTTGAATTGTTCTTTTCTTAGAGTAGGAAACAGGATCTGATGGGTTTGAGCTCTGATGGCCCTGCAGCCAAGTTCTCTAAGTCTTTCAGGGGTTCAGGGGCAGACTTTTGACATTAGTCTATGCTCAAGATCTTGGCCAGTTTGTTCAGTATATTTAGTAATAGAAAGATAGGATTTGGAGAACTAGACTTGATTCATTACTGGACCTTATTTGCAGTATACTTTTAGTGAGGAAAACATACATGATATGTGAGATTTAGAAATGGTGTATAAAAAGAGAAAATGGACTCATTAAAAGCTAAAGAGGAGGGTGGTGCCTATGGCTCATTGGGTAAGGTGCCAGCCCCATTGACCGAGGCAAGCCAAACAGCAGCAAACAAATGGCCTGGTATTGTGGTGGGCATCTGTAGTCCTAGCTACTCCGGAGGCTGTGGCAAGAGAATTGCCTAAGCCCAGGGGTTGGAGGTTGCTGTGAGCCATGATGCCAGGGCACTCTACCGAGGGCAGTAGAATGAGACTTTGTCTCTAAGAAGAAAACCAGGCATGGTGGCTCACACCTGTAATGCTACCACTCTGGGAGACCAAGGCAGGTGAATTCCTTGAGCTCAGAATTTCCAGACCAGGCCGAGCAAGAGTGAGACCCTATCTCTACTAAAAATAAAAAAATTAACCAGGCACCTTTAGTCCCAGCTACTCAGGAAGCTGAGGCAGAAAGATTGCTTGAACCCGGGAGTTCGAAGTTGCTGTGAGCTAGATTGATGCCATGGCATTCTAGCCTGGACAACAGAATGAGACTGTGTCTCAAAAAACAACCAAAAAACCCCAGAAAAATCTAAATTGTATATCAACATTTATATTGAAACAACATATAATAAAAAATAGTTTAAAAGCAGCTCAAGCTGCTCACTTACAAGTGAAATATGTTTGTAATTTCCCTTTATAACAATGTATTTTCTCCAATTTCAATATTAGGTGTCTAGATCAAGCAGAATGATTTTGAAATATTTCTTTTTCTATTGTCTATAGGATTTGGCATGATCTGTTTTTTGAAACTCTCCTTTACTTTTATTTGTATGGTATTAGTTGTCTGTTTTTTGAGACTTTGGAAGAAAAAATAAGAAGTTAACAGATAACTTCATGCTGAGCCTCAGAGTCAAAGAGCTCTATAATGTCTTATTTGACAATGTGTGCGTTGCTTTCTTGGCATTATTATTGCTAGTATTGCTTGATATTTCGATGCAGTAATTGTTTTCTTTTCTGAATGTATTTATCTTCGTTCATTCTTTATGTGGTTTTTGTTTCTAGTCCTTATCTTAAACATTGTTATTGTTATTGAATTTTAAGCCTTTTAAATTCTGTGAAGGCAAAAAGTGGAAACCTAATTAACACATGTAT
>CAUYON010039001.1:0-18491 GCA_963573935.1 Arctocebus calabarensis | reverse complement strand
TCTAAATTTTTCTTTTAAGGTAAGATGTGATTCTTGTATGCAGCAGATATCTGGCCTGAGTTTTTGTATCCAGTCAGCCAACCTATGCTTCTTTAGAGGACAGTTTAAACCATTCACATTAATTAAAACCAATGATAAATCCACCAAAGAGCTAGTGGACATTTTTAATCCTTTTGTCACTGTGTGAGTTGGACTTTGATAAAAAGTTTCTGGATGAGTTTACTTTTGCATTGGGGGATTACGCTGGTCGTTATGGAGAATAGGTCTGAGAATATCTTGGAGAGCTGGTTTAGTTATGGCAAATTTCTTCAACATGTGGATGTCATTAAAATATTTAATTTCTCCATCATAAATGAAGCTCAGTTTAGTTGGATACAAGATCCTGGGTTGAAAGTTATTTTGTTTTAGGAGATTAAAAGCCGATGACCATTCTCTTCTCACTTGAAAATTTTGATCAGAGAGATCTGCAGTTATTCTAATATTCTTCCCCTTATAGGTTATCGATTTCTTGCATCTGATTGCTTTCAAAATTTTCTCCTTCATATTTACTTTAGTTAACTTAATTACGATGTGCCTGGGGGATGTCTTGTTCGGGTTGAGTCATGCTGGGGTTCTGAAACTGTCTGCTATCTGAATTTCAGAGTCACTTGGCATGTCTGGAAAGTTCTCTTTCATAATCTCATGAATAAGGGATTCTGTGTCTTGTGAGGCTGCTTCATCTCTTTTGGGGATCCCTATGAGGTGAATATTGGTTTTCTTCAAGTTATCCAAGAGCTCTCTGAGAGAGTGATCTGCTTTTTCCTCCCATTTCTCTTGCTCTTTGGAGGTTTGAGAGTGTTCAAAAGCTTTGTCTTCCATGTCAGAAATCCTTTCTTCTGCTTACTCCATTCTGTTACTGAGGGATTCTACTGAATTTCTCAGATCTTTAAGGGTTGCAACTTCTTGTCTCAATGTGTAAAAAATCTTTGGTCATTTTTTCTTTGAATTCGTTGAATTCTTGAAACATCTTTTGGGTCCTCTTTTAAATTACTGCTTACAATTCTAATTCCATCTTTTCATCCATTCTGCTGATCTTATTTGCAATCCAGATTCTGAATTTTATTTCAGACATCTCAGCCATTTGCCTATGCAGGAGATGTTGTGCTGTGTCTGCCTTGTTGTTATTTGGAGGGGTTGGTCTACTCTGATTATTCGTATTGCCAGAGTTTTTCCGTTGATTCCACCCCATGGTTGTTTTTCACCCTTGCATCTGGCCCCTCAAGTGGTGGGCTCTGGGCCTGGGTGTGGTTGTCCAGGAAGTTTTTGCTGGCGATGGGCCTGCAGAGAGGCCTGGCAGTCACCGGTGGGGTCCCTGGAAGAAGGTTGGCCTGTGGAGGCCCCATGAGTGCCAGGCGGAGGCCAGCGCAATTGCCGGGAGTGACCCTGGCTGGGGGCCTGGTGGTCACAGGCAGAGTCCCTGGCAGAAAGCAGACCTACAGAAGCCCAGCAAGTGTGGGATGCAGGACCAGGCAATCACCGGGGGAGTTCCTGGCTAGGGGCAGGCCTGCAGAGGCCTGTAAGTTGCCAGCGGAGTCCCTGGCAGAAGGCTGGCCTGCAGAGGCCCCGTGGGTTCCAGGTGGAGGCCCACACGGTTGCCAGTACTGTCCCTGACCAAGAGCAGGCCTGCGGGGGCCCTCTGGGGGCCAGGCAGAGGCCCACGCGATTGCCGGGGGAGTTCCTGACCAAGGGTAAACAGTTGTGGAGGCCTGGCAGTTGCCAGTAGAGTCTGTAGCAGACGGTGGGCCTGCAGAAGTCTGGCAAGCATGGGGTGCAGGGCCAGGTGGTCACCAGGGGAGTTCCTTCCCCGGGATGGGCCTGCAGAGGCCTGGCAGTTGCAGTCAAAGTTACTGGCAGAAGGCAGGCCTGCAGAAGCCCTGCAAGCTCGAGTGTGGAGGCACACAATCACCAGGGGATTTACTTACCAGGGGTGGGCTTGCAGAGGCCCTGCAGGTGGCAAGCAGAGGCCTGCGTGGTCACCAGGGGAGTTCCTGGCTGGGGGCAGACCTGCAGAGGACTGGAGGTCACCAGCATAGTCTCTAGCAGATGGCAGACCTGCAGAAGCCTGGCAAGCACGGGCGTAGGGCCAGGCAGTTGCTGGGAGTGTTTCTGGCCTTGGGCTGCCCTGCAGAGGCCTGGCGGTTGCAGGCAGAGTTCCTGGCAGAAGGCAAGCCTGTAGAAGCCCTGCAAACTCGGGCATGGAGCCTCACTGTCACCAGGGGATTATACTCACCAGGGGCAGACCTGCAGGGTCTAGTGGTCACTGGGGGAGTTCCTGGCTGGGGAAAGACCTGCAGAGGCCTGGTGATTGCCGGCCGAGTCACTAATAAACGGCGGACCTGTGGAAGCCCCGCAAGCACGAGCGTAGGGCCATGCAGTTGCCAGGAGCATTTCTGGCCGTGGGCCACCCTACAGAGGCCTGGAGGTTGCAGGCAGAGTTCCTGGCAGAAGGCAGGCCTGCGGAAGACCTGCAAGCTTGGGCGTGGAGCTGCACTGTCACCAGGGGATTTACTCACCAGGGGCAGACCTGCAGGGGCCCTGCGGGTGCCAGGCAGAAGCCTACATGGTCAGTAGGGGAGTTCCTGGCTGGGGGCAGACCTGCAGAGGCCTGGCAGTCGCTAGCAGAGTCTCTAGCAGATGGCAGGCCTGCGGAAGCCCAGCAAGCACAGGTGTAGGGCCAGGCAGTTGCCGGGAGCGTTTCAGGCTGTGGGCCGCCCTGCAGAGGTCTGGCGGTTGCAGGCAGAGTTCCTGGCAGAAGGCAGGCCTGCAGAAGCCCTGTAAGCTCAGGCACAGAGCCACACAGTTGCCTGGGGATTTAGTGGCCAGGGGCAGCCTGCGGGGGCCCTGCGGGTGCCAGGCAGAGACCCGCGCAGTCACCAGGGGAGGAGTTCCTGGTCAGGGGCAGACCTGTGGAGGCCTGGCGGTTGCCGTCTGAGTTTCTAATAGGTGATAGACCTCCGGAAGCCCGGCAAGCTTGGGGTGCAGGGCCAGGCACTCGCCTGCGGCTTCCCCCTGGCCGGAGGAGAGCAACAATTAGCATTTTAGATAGCCCTTCCAAGCCTCAGTTTCCCATCTGTGACAAATCTGATGATCATCTCTAGTTTGCAGGGTTCTTATAGAAAGTTAATAAGACACTATTTGCAAAGAATTCAAAGGACTCAACACAATGCCCAGAGCACAATGCAACAGCAGCTATTAATGCTAATTATAATAATAACATTCTGATAAAGAATAAGCATAGCAATTAGATATCTGCCTGAGGGTCCAGCTACCTGGGCATGTAGCTCTTGCTCTTCTACCTACCAGTTCTATAGCATTTAACAAGTCATATAACCCTCTCTGTTCTTCATTTTCTTTATCCGTAAAACGGGAGTAATAGTTATCTTCCCCATATGTCACTGTGGGGGAATAGGCTGGTTATTATTATCAGCTTGAAATTCAACAGGAGAAAGAAACTGAAGTCTGGGACAGGGTGAGAAAGAAAAGAGCTCTACACCTTTCTCTAAGCTTAAGAGCTGCAGAAATAGACAGTGGAGGAGAATGCAAAGCCCAGAAATAAATCCAAATACATGTGGGACATTATGACATCCTCTGAAATCAGTGCAGAAAAATGGACTGCCCAGTAGATGGAGTTGGGACCCTTGGATGGCCATCTGGAAGAGCTGGCTCTGTTTTCATCCTCCTGGCTGGGGAGGGAATAAATCAGCAGATGGGGAACAGAGATGGGCCAGAGACATTTTGCTCCTTGTGATTTGGGATTTTTGAATTTGAATCTACTCAAAAGTATTACCTACACTAAAAAGTTAAAGGGGGGGGGAAATATAGACAAATAAATAGTCTTCCAGAAGTGATGAAAGATGGATTGTGCAAGGAAGAGCCAGCAATCCCATGATGAGACTGGCTTTCCTGGGAGTGGACATGCCCCTTCTGAGATACTACACAACAACAACACAGGAGCATCAAGGCCACCTGTGCAGAACCTGGAAAAAGGCTGTAGGGGACTGTAAGGTCCTGCTCACCTGTCATTGTGCCTTGGCCATGACTTCAATGCATATGCAAGCATTATCAGGGAAGGTAGTACACAGTATGTGCCCATTTTTCTGGAACCATCATTAGGTTTGCTAGATTGGCATAGATAGGAGCTACTGGTGGAGAGGGACTCTGGGTATGTAAGTTTGAGGAGTTGCAGGGTCTAGGGAAGTCACTGAACCTATTGGACCTTAATAAAACCAGAACAGTGGCAGGACAGAGGGAGCTGGGTCAGGGGGTTCTCAAAGAGAAGTCCTGGGCATCACTAGAGAGATATAGAAAGAACAGGTTTCCTCCAGGTCACTCTCCTGCTAAAACTGGGATTTGAGAAGTCCAGCCTACCAAAAATGCTAAAGGCTGCATGTATTGATCTCAGAAAAATCTCTCAAGCCCCTTGTCCTCTGGAATGACTTAAGTTCTACTGCTCAATCTGTTACAGTTTACAACACTCCCCCAATCTGAGAGAGAAGCATAGTGGTTCTTCACCTCCACTGTGTCTATCCTGAGGAATTCCCTTCTCCCTAAGCCTGCTACTGACAGAGCAGGCAGACCCTCTCCCAGTTGTCCCAGCCTTTGATTTGTACCTCCCACTCACACAGTCTAAGAGGATTCACCTCAAGTGTAACCCCAAAGGGGTTAGGTTACAAACAAGAAAGAAAAAAAGTACAAAATCAATGCAGCCCATCAACACTCATTCCCTTGCCTCTCTGCGAAGCTCTAAAGGTAAGAGTCGATTGATGTGGAATGCACTGCTGAGAGTTTTTTTAATTAACTTTTTTCCTAATTATAAAAGGAAAACTCTATTTCTAGCCCTTCTGGATCTTACTCTATAGATTAGACACTATGGCAGCATCCTTATAGAAAAAAACAGAAAACACAAAATAAAATATAAGAGAAAGAATTCAAATACCAATTATCCTACCACCTTGGATAACACTATTATTGTATTGATGTGTGTTTCCAGTCCTTTTATGAAAGCCTAGTTGACACAATTTGGATAAATACACTATTGATATGATATGTCGATTTCATGAATTTTAATTTTTCACAATCTTTTCTAGTTGCATAACATTCTATCCTAAGCATATGCTGATAATATTCAAATTTATTTGATCAATCCTATAATGGACATTTTCAAAGTCAATTTTTTCCTATTATAAGCAATGCCATAATAGATAACATTTTACCCAGAGTTGATAAATCTATCAAATCATTCCCCTAGAATGAATTTCCAAAATTTAAGATTATAAGGTCAAAAAGTATGAACACTTTTAAGGCAATACATAGTACAAAATTTACTGCAAAAAAAGTGGCCAATAACTCCCCTACCTGACAATAAAATTTAACTTTTACTCTCTATGTCAAACTCTGAACCACTTCCTAGATGAGCTGTGGTATCCAGGAAGGAAGGTGGTGTCCTATCAGAGTGTGAGCCAGGAGATTATTCTGTCCATCAGAAGTAGCTCTGAAATCCAGGAAAGAAGGAAGATAGTGGGTATGTGCTTTCAGATCACCACCTCCACTGATCCTACTGCTATTACCATCTATCTATGAATCCACCTGAACATTTTTTCCTCCGGACACCAAATATATAGCATCTTTGCCAATATCAATTTTTTTATTCTCTGACACCAGCTGGGTATCCAACAATTTGCTTCAATTCTGACACTTCAGGAGTTGGCAGAGACCCCACGAGACTGTCCCAGTTCCAATACCAGTCACAAGTCCAAGGTTGCCACCTGCACTTCTGATGAACCAGCTATAAATTTAGGAGTTCCTACAACCCCCTCCTCAGGTTCAATAATTCACTAGAACAACTTGCAGAACTCAGGAAAGCTCTTTCCTTATGTTGCCAATTTATTATAAAGTTAGCAACTCAGGATCCA
The DNA here is from genome assembly GCA_963573935.1 of Arctocebus calabarensis. Lineage (NCBI taxonomy): Eukaryota > Metazoa > Chordata > Mammalia > Primates > Lorisidae > Arctocebus > Arctocebus calabarensis. The sequence goes on along the minus strand of CAUYON010039001.1, from coordinate 12,540 downwards.
CAGGGCAGGGTATGGAGAGTAGGGCACAGAATAGCATTTAGCTGTGTTCACTAACCCAGCAGCTCCTCAAACCCTGTTATTTAGGGGGTATAATGGAGGTCCCACTCTTTAGGCACAGTTGATGAAATCACTGGCCATTGGTGATTGCACTCAGTTTGCAGCCCTCCTCTGCTCCCTGGAGGCACCAGGTATAGGTAGCATATTCTAATTCTCTAACCATCACTTGCCCCCATCTGAAGTTATCCAGGGTCCCCAAGCATGAGTGGTCTCATTAGCATACAAAATACAATCAATTCTAGGAGTCTTAGGAGTTCTGTTCCAGGAACTGGGGCTAAGACCAAACATTTATTTTGTACTATTCCCCACCACCTCTTCCCCATTTTCTGTTTTGTTTTTATGGTCCATATGAAACTCTACTTACTTCCAGTTCCATGAGTTGAGATTGAGAATCAAGTCCAAGCCTGTCAGTGCATAAAATCTCCAGTCTAGTTGTAGAGATTGTTCCGGGGAGAACAATGATCAGATCCAGTGAGTCACAGCAAGACTTTAAGATAAGGGATTTTCATGCTTTCCCAAGAGAGATAAGCTGAAAAGATATAAGATCTGGGATTGTTGTAAGCATTTCTTGCAACCACAAGGAAGAATCTAAGGATGAATCATCATGAAAGAGAAGAGCCAAGTGACGATGAGTTAAAAAGCACATGTGATCTCTGATTAAGCCATTCAAACCAGAACCCTCCCAGGCTTTTCAGTCCACATAAAAATTTCCATTTTTCTTTAGCTAATTTGGGTCACATTTTTTGTAATGATGATCAATATACTTTTAAGCAGTAAAGAGTATCTGTAGATGCTTTTATAACCTTGGAAGGAAGGGGATCTTGTTAGGAAGCAGAACACCTAGGTAAGGTTAGAGCCTCTCGTACCAGAGGTGGGGCCACAGGACAGGAGTCAGGCAAGCACAGCTGGAGGCATCTGCCATCCTAGAGGTGTGCCAGACCCATTTTTTATCTATCCGCATATTTGCAAACACTAGAAACCACAGGGTCTGGGTATGGATCTGGGTCTGGGTTTCAAGACCTAGAATCTGGGCAGAAAGACAGGAATTAGGTTCCAGAGCAAAAGAGTGGACAGATGCTGAATGTGTGGCACAAGGTTAGGATTTGGGCAAAGAGAACTAAGCACCGAGGGAATGAGGCCAGAATGGGTGTGGCACAGACAGTAATCTGAGGCACAGGGTATCAATGCTGAGGTTGTATATTTGTCTATCTTCATCCTCTCTGAAATCAAAGGTTCTAAGAGAGGACTGAACCTCCTGTGATGGGAATTAAATACTTTCATCTATAAGAAATGGGGCACGTAGGGCAGGTGAGAAGATCAACAAACATCGGCCAAAAGAGTCCCCTCAGACTGAAAGCTCCTAGCGGACAATAGCTGGACCTCATTGCTCAGGGCAGTCACCAGCCCCACAGATAAAAGCAGGCAGCTCCTGGCAGGGGCCAATTTCTGCAGACAGGGCCTTCAGCCTAGGAGGAGGAAGGATTCACAAGCAGAGCACTACTAGCAAGAGACTCTGGACCTCAGGAAACCTAAGGCGGGCAGTTGGCCCTGCCCCATTCTGGGCCCTCTATAGGTAGAGGAGCATAAATCTCCCAGGTGAGTTTGATGATGGAGAGCAGCTTATTATCATTTAAACTAAACTCTGGGCAGAGCCAATGGTTCTCAAACTTAAGTGTGCAGAATCATCCAGAGGGCTTGCATAAATGCAGATTCTAGGCCTCAGCCCTAGTGTTTCTGATTCCAGCAAATCTAGGGAGAGTCCTGAGAATGGACATGTCTAAGTTTCTCAGGGGTAGCCAGTGCAGCTACTATGGAGACCACATTTGAGAACCATACTCTAGGCACATGCCCCTCAAAGCTCATTGTACATTGGAATCACCTAGGGATTCTCCACCATGTCTGGGTGTGCCACCCCCACCCTAAGATTCTGATTTAATTAGACTGAGGGAGGGGCAGGTCTGGGCACATTATTAACATTCCCCAGGTGAATCTAACATAGAATTCAGGTTAAAATGCCTCTTCTATGAAATTATAGCCCTATCTCTCACCATATACAAAAATCAAAACAAAGTGAATTAAAGACTTAGATCTAAGACCTAAAACTAGGAAACTACTAGAATAAAACATTGGGAAAAACACTCTAGGAAACTGGTCTGGGCAAAGATTGCTTGAATAAGACCTCACAAGCACAGTCAAAAAAAGTTTTTAGAAAATGGACAAATGGAACCACATCAAGCTAAAAAGCTTCTGTAAAGCAAAGGATGCAATCAGCAAAGTGAAGAGACAACCCTCAGAATGATAGTAAATATTTTTTAATTACTCATTTGACCAAGGAGAACAGAAACAGACTCAACCAGAAACAACTGAATAGCAAAAACACAAATAATTCAATTAAAAATGAGCAAAAGATCTAAATAGACATTTCTTAAAAGAAGACAGGCAAATGGGCAAAAGGTATAAGAAAAATGACTCAACATCATAAATTATCAGAGGAATGTAAATCAAAACTGCAAAGAGATATCATCTCACCCCAGGTAAAATAGCTTTTATCAAAGAAGACAGGTAATAATGAACACTGGAAAGGATGTGAAGAAAGAGGACCCTTTGCACAATGTTGGTGGGAATGTAAACTAGTATGGTGTCTAGTATATGTATGGCGTCTCCTCAAAAAATAAAAATACAACCAACATCATGACCCAGTCCCACTGCTGAGTATATATCCAAAAGGAAGGAAATAAGTATATTGAAGAAATATCTATACTCCCATCTTTATTACAGCATTATTCACAATAGCCAAGATATGGAGTCAACCTAAGGGTCTGTCAACAGATGAATGGATTAAGAAAATGTGGTATATACATACAATGAAATATTATTGAGCCATAAAAAAGAATGAAACCGTTTCATCTGCAACAACATAGATGGAGCTGGAGGACATTATGTTAAGTGAAATGAGCTAGGCACAGAAAGACAAATACTACATGTTTTCACTAATAGGTGGGCACTGAAAAATAATTGAACTCATGGAGAGAGCAAGTGGAATAATGGTTATCAGGAGCTAGGAAGGGTACTAGGGAGGGGGAGAATAAGAGGGGATGGTTAACAGGTATAAAAACACAGGTAGGTAGGAGGAATAAGATCTAGAGTACATTATCACAATAGAACAACTATAGTTAACAACAATTTATTGTATACTTTAAGATAACTAAAAGAGTAGAATTGGAATGTTCCTAACACAAAGAAATGATAAATTCTTAAGGTGATGGATACCCCAATTGCCCTGATTTGATTATTATACATTGCATGCTTATGTCACATGTACCCCACAAATATGTACAACTATTATTTATCTGTAAGAAATATAAAAAATAACTTTTCTAGGTGCCAAACCAATTCAATGGATAAAGAATAGCCTTCGACAAATGGTGCTGGGACAATTGGTTATCTGTATGTGAAACAATGAAGTTAGACCCCTTTCTCACATCACATACAAAAATTAACTCAAAATGGAACATACACCAAATGTAAATGCTACACACTGTATACCACACTATGGTATTGTAGTGTACATATACACACATATGTATAGTAAATGTCAATGTCTATATACAATGGAATATTGTTTTTGGTAAAAAGAGATAAAGTACTGACACATGCCTCAAATGAATGAACCTTAACAATGTTCTAGTAAGTGAAAGTCAGCCACAAAAGGCCACATTTTATGTTTCCTTTTATATGAAATATCCAGAATAGCCAAGTCTCTAAAGACAGAGAGTAGCAATTTCCCAAAGCTGGTGAGAGAAGGAAAATGATGGGAAGAGTTTGCTAGTGGGTATGGGGTTTCTTCTGGGGGTGAGGAAAATGTTCCAAACTTACATTGTGGTTGTGGTGACAGCTGCATCAACTTTGTAATATTATACTAAATATCATGAAATGCACATTTTTTTTTCTTGAGACAGAAACTCATTCCATTGCCCAGGCTAGAGTGCTATGGCATCAGCTTAGCTCACAGCAACCTCAAACTTCTGGGTTGGAGCAATTCTCCTGCCTCGGCCTTCTGAGTAGCCGGGACTACAAGTGTCCACCACAATGCCTGGCTAATTCTTCTATTTTTAGTAGAGATAGGGTCTTGCTCTTGCTCAGCCTGGCCTTGAACCCCTGTACTCAAGCAATTCTCCTGTCTAGGCCTCCCAGATGCTAGGATTATAAGCATGAGCCACCTTGCCCAGTCAAAATGTATAGTACTTTAAATGAATGAATTGCATGGTATGCGAATTATATCTCAATAAAACCATTTTAAAATGTTCTAGGCTTTTTGGAAGAGATACTATTACTGATGCTTGGCAGAAAATAAACCCTGCCATGTTTTCGTATTTCATCCATCCCCTACCCTCTATGAAATATGATACTGGGAAACTTGGTTTGGGCTATAAATTTCACAAGTCTAATCTGAGTACTTTGTTTCCTCCTTGTTCCTCTCTTTTAGACATGATCTATTATTCCCAGAACCTACAAACTTTATCTGCCATATAGAAGCTAAAGAAGTATAATTATATATTGATCTTGAAAAGATAATGTCAGCGTTGACAGATGATGCACACACTGAAACCTATAGGCTTTGTTTCCAGGAATGTGTGCTCCGTGAAGGCTTGAACCCTTTCCCCTGGTCCTCCCATGGTCACACCCAAGCTAACAGCTTGGATGAGCTAGTGTGCAATGATTCTGGATTAAAATAACAGCATATCTCACCTCCCTAGCCCCAGCACTAATGACACCCAATCTAAAAACATATCTGAGAACCCCCTAGAGAAATGCTTCCTGAAAAATCACCCAGGAATCTTGTTTAAAAGTAGATTCTGATTCAATAGGTGTGGGATGGGGCCTGAGATTCTGAATTCCTAACCAACAGCCAGGTGACGCCACTGCTTCTGGTCCTAGGTGATTCTGATGAAGGTGGTTCATGAATCACCATTCACTACTTTAGAGTTTTCCACTGAATTTCATGCCTCCATGATTTTGCCATGGCTTACCAAATTTCCAAGGAAGATTTCAGTTGATCCAATACAACACTCATTAGGATCATCCTTATCTAAGCCACTCCCTTAGCACAGCGGTTCACAAAGTAGTATCAGCATCACCCAGAAACTTGCTAGAAGAGCAAACTCTCAGGCCATGCCCAGACTAATTGCATCAGAAACCATCAGTTTATGTTTGAGCAAGTCCTGTCAGTGATTCTGAAGCTTCATAACACTTGAAAACCGCTGTCTTAGGGTGACAGACAGTGCTTGAAAATGGCCTCCTGGGTTGCACTGTTCCTGCCCCTACCTCACTCCTCCATTGTGCTCTGAAGACTTTCTAACTGCTGCTTTCTTTTTACCTGGTAAGGCAAAGCTGCTTTTAGTAATAAAAGCTGCTTCTCTGAGCAGGCACAGCATGTAACTTCAGTCCCCTAACGTTAGGGAGGGGGCACTTGTTGTCCTGAGAGAGCCTTCAGGGCTTCAGCTTCCTCTCCATGTGGGTTGTGGAGGCAGAAGAGCAGGTCAGGTGTCTTGGGGAACATGGAGAGCTAAGCGGTGCTGCCCCCTTATCTTTTGACAGTTGGTGTTTTTAGAAGTTCTGCCACAGTCTGCTCTGGAGTGAAGTTAGTTTGCAGGAAAGGGAAACTCAGGCTGTGTGAAGGTGAAGGCTGACCTGGTGACCCAGGCTCAACACACAACACACAGGTGACCTACGCCCCAAGCCATGATCCTGCCACAGAGGTTGTGCTTGGGGACTGCCAGCCAAGCACACCAGTGACTTACATTGGTACCCTGGCTGGGGATTCTGCTTCACTGTTGTGGCTTTAGCACGCAGGACAGTGCTTCTACAAGGTAGGAACATGATCCTGTGGCCTAGCTGCCTACAAACTGACCCAGTCTTACAGAGCCAGCATCTTCATTGAACTGACAAGGACTGGAAGCCCAGAGACACTGAGTGACTTCTCCTTCACAGGTACAACCGATGGCAGAGCCAGCCCAGAGCCCAGACCCTCACTCCCCAGACCTTCAGTCCCCGGGACCTTCACCCCCACACCTCACACCACAGCTGAACTCCTCATGACCAGTTTTCAGGGCTTTCTGTCTGACTCCAGAGATATCTGAGAAAATAGTGTGGGGTATGAACTCTTTTCAATTAATATCAAATTTTGTTGTGGAGGAAGAGGGTCTCCAAAACAAGTTAGTTTATTTCAATCCTAAGCTAATTTTAATCACCTTGGGTCTTTCTAAACTCCAGTTGCCCATGCTGTAAATATTGTTGATAGAATTGCACTGGCAGTGGGCTGGAGATGGCAGACTAGTCCATAATCCAATTTTCTGAGCTATAGTCAAGTATGAAGAGCTAGTCAAGACAAAACATGTGATCAAGGCTTACTTCCCAAACAGTCCCTTAATTGTCAACAGATCCCGTAAGAAGGGGGTCGGTTGACAATCTTCATGGCCGTGTTTTGTTTTGAGGGGGATTTCACACTAGGGAAAAGGTTTGCTATTTGAAACAAGGTCAAACAAGCATAAGAAGAATTAAAAACAAAAACTTTCCTAATTTAAAAAAAAGCCCTTGAATAAGTATAAATATTGATTAGAATCTAGACAAGTGGGTGGCACCTGTGGCTCAGTGAGTAGGGCACCAGCCCCACATACTTAACGTGGCGGGTTCAAACCCGGCCCCGGCCAAACTGCAACAAAAGAAACAGCCAGGCATTGTGGCGGGCACCTGTAGTTCCAGCTACTAGGGAGACTGAGGCAAGAGAATCGCCTAAGCCCAGGAGTTGGAGGTTGCTGTGAGCTGTGACACCACGGCACTCTACTGAGGGTGATATAGTGAGACTCTGTCTCTACAAAAAAAAAAAAAAGAAAGAAAGAAAGAAAGAAAAGAAAGCATTGAGATAAGTGCTTAGAAATAAAATGATTTTCTAAAATTATCAGAATGTATTATTTATTGTACATGTCACTGAGGTAAGAGAATAGCATATTAGGAAATCCAGAGAGTTGCAGGATTTTTTTTTTTGTTATTGTTCCAGTTTGGCCCAGGTCAGGTTTGAACCCGCCACCTTCAGTATGTGGGGCTGGCGCCCTACTCACTGAGCCATAGGCACCACCTGAGTTGCAGGATTTTTTGAAAGAAACAGGGTAAGGCTTAAGTTGCAGATCAGTTGCAGTACTGCCAGGCCCCAGGACTCCTCTCCACGAGTTAAGAACAGCCTCTGAGACTAGGCAGGGACACCACTCCCATTTGCAAAGACAACATGCAGAAGGACCCAGTGGTCACTAAGACTCAGGAAATCTCCAAAAAAGGAAAAAGCACAACTTCCAAAAATAATAAAATGTATTTTAATAATGTCATTAGCCACTATTGTTCTAAGATAATAAAATAATCTTGCTGCATTTTTCCATCCTTGTTAAACTTTAAGAACTTTTATATTCATCATCAACTTGCCCTCACAACAAATCTATGAAACATATAGATCACGTGATGTGCCAATTTTATGTCTTTATTGAGTATCTAACATGTGACAAGCAAATAGATCAAGACAGCCAAAAGAATTGTGGGAGACAGATATTTAATAGTAATTTCACATGAAGAAAACTTTTTGCACTTCATAGCCATCATTGAACATTCATTAACTCAAAGCCTGCTTCATCCCATACTCTTGCTAGGCACCATGACACAAAGATGAGGGAGATGCAGCCCTACTGAAAAGAACTTCCTGTCCCTGCCTGTGAGAACTTCCTGTCTAGCTGGGAAGAGACTTTAAAGAAGAAAACACCGCTGCAGGGGACGGGCAGATAATTTCACCAGATATTTGAGCTGAAAATAAAAAAACTGAAAGGACTTTTGCTTTTTGGAGAAAAAAAGCAGAAAGGGAAAAGAGCATGTTGTGCTCAAATATGAGGGATTTGGGGGGGGTCTGGGTAATGGTGGGAGAGCTGCAATAAAAAGGGGGCATGGGAGGTGGGCAGGGGGCACTTACACAGGGTTAGAATTGCTATGCTACAGAGTTGGACATCATCTGGGCAAGAGGGTGCCTCTAAGGGTATTGGCAAGGCATTCATATATAATCAACTTTCATTTTAGAAAACAGAAGAGTATGGACTTAAGGAGAAGGTCACAGGAGGTCATTGTAACTCCTAACTGGAGTTAGGAGTTAAGATCATTCAAATGAAGAGAAATTTTTTTAAAAACTATATAGAAAAAGGAGAGTGTTGTTCAACAAATCTAAGGTGATAGAACTATATGAACTAAGGTGATATGAACTAAGCATATCATTTATGTTATTTTATGTAATGCACACAACACCTTTACGAGGAAAGTCTTAGTAATTCCATTTTATAAATGAAGAAACTGAGGCATAGAGCACCTACGTAATTTCCTCCAAGATCCCATGTTTAATAAGAAGCTGGAGCCTGGACTCAAAGCCACCCCGTCCATCATCATACATTGCACAGAGTGGACGCACGCTAATGTTTTGTTCCGGCTAAGCAGGCAAGTGCAGGCTGCCCAGTGAGGAGTAAACACAGTAAACATTTGGAGGTTCAGAAGAAGAAGCTGTTGTAGTGACTTTCAACCAGCTGGTGGGAATTTTCACCCTCTTGTCCCAGGAAGTATCATCCAGCTTCCCTGTCCACTAAAGGAAAAACCTGGGAAACAGTCAGACAAGCAGCAGTCTCCTGGAAGACACACCAAATCTCATTTACTGAACAAAGGGTGATGGAAATAGCAGGAACCAGGCCACAGGGAATGGAGCCTGTGGATCCTGGCTGGGTCTTCTCTTTCCCCCACTCTGCTGCTCAGCAGACCCATACATCATTTTTCCCTCAGACTGTTAATTAGTGAGACACTCGCCACCCCGACACAACACAGTAATTATGAAAACAGAGCACTGTGCACGATATAACATGGAAATGAAGTGACATGCATCTAATTAATTAAACTTTCACAGCTCCAATTGGTTTTAATTAGAGAAGCTATCCTTTTCACTCTCCTCTGGATCAATAAATGAGCTTTGCAATACATACATATTTTTAATCAATTAGCAAACAGAAAAAAAGAGAGTCTAAGTCTGAGGATGCCATGAACCTTTCCACACATCACACCTGTGTGCACTGTCCATTTTTATTCTCAGATTAATTTACAAATAACATGGGGTTTGAGCTCCTGCCATTTGCTTCCAAGTATATCTACTATATATATATGCATATTGTTCATGTTATTTTTTGTAATGAACACAAGATCTCCCTAAGATATATAGATATAGATAAACTGAGAAATGGTAGCCCCATTGTTTCTACTCGTACTCTTATCGTTGTCCTTCACAGACCTAGAAAACGCACTGAGGACTCCAGAAAGTAAGAAAGGCTCATGGAACAATGTCAGCAGAAAATCTCCAAAATTGTGTTTCTTTATGTCACCAATATGGTCGGACAATTAAGTTTTCAAACTCATACCTCCTTGCTGAATTATCACTACTGTCACCAGACGGCCAAGGCAGGTACTTTGAGGATAACCATAGTGATATTCAGCAAGGAGGTATGTAGCACTTTTTCTAGGACAGCAGTTCTCAAACTGTGGGTCGCAACCCCCTTTAGGAGTCGCCTAATATCAAATATTTACATTACAATTCATAACAGCAGCAAAATTACAGTTATGAAGTAGCAATGAAAATAATTTTATGGTTGGGGGTCACCACAACATGAGGAACTGTATTAAAGGGTCGCCGCATTAGGAAGGTTGAGCTGGTAAACTTTTCTAGGCTGAGCTGGTAAATTTAATTGTCAGACCTTGTACAGTGTCTGTATGCCTTTGACCAAAGAACAGCTCCTCTTCTCTGGGAAGGGCATCGTCTCTGACCAAGGATATGGTCACTGGGGGGCTGCCCACAGCTCGGTGAGGACTGGATGAAGGGGATGCCAGCTAAGCCCTTCAGATCAGCCAGGTCGGCTGTGACAATGGATGGGGTCACACGTGCAGCAGCCAGATCAGCCTCATGTATAATATTATCAGTTTTGCTTCATGTGATATGTCCAATAGACTGCTGTGCACTGTGTTCCTATTCTATCTTTGGGCGAGTTTTTAAATCCCAACATTAAAGAAGAGAGAACATTCTAAGAATGATATAAGCAAAAGTTTATTACCCAGGGGAGCCAAAAAGAACAGAAGAAGTGAGGGATAGGAAGAGGTGGGCAGCTCAGAAAGTTAATGCACAGAGTAAAACACACAAGTAGCTATTGCATTTTATGTAATAACTGCTGTCTGCGCCTTTAAAAAGTACTGTTCTGAGCAGTAATGAAAACAAAACAAACCCAGTAGAGAACCCCTGTACAAGACACTAGGGAGGAGTTAAAGACCACAGGCTAGCAAATGTTGAAACCCCATCTTTGACAGATGTAGCTAATCACGGTGTCCTTTCATACTGATTCCAGAAATCACATCAATTAATTTGACTTCAGCTGCACACAACAGAAAACAGAAACCTTAACTCAAATTGGTTTCAACAACATGGAAATGCATTGTCTCATGTAACAAAGAGCCTGAAAGACTAGTGGACTCTAGAGTTGGTTGACTCAGTGGCTCAGTGAAGTCATCAAAGACCTGCTTCTCTCCATCCATTTCTTCTTCCATCCTCAAAGTTGGCTTTGTCTTTATTCTGGTTGCAAGATGAGTATAAGACATTATGACATCATATCCAGGATGACAAGGGCCAGAGGATACAGAGACATCATCTTTTACTAATTGTAGGAGGACAGTTACCTTTTCCAGACACCCCCATCATGCTTCCCCCTGCAACTCTGTGTTCCAAGTTGGTTGTTCTGCCTTTATTAAGTCAGTCACTGGCCCAAGGAAGGAGATGATCCTGGATGCTGTAGAGACTCCATCTAAGCTGGAATAGATGTTGGGAGATTAATCATAGTGTCCCTTATGGAAATTTAATTCTTCACAGCATCATGGAACCCACTACCAAATACTGATTATATTGGCACCAGCGGTAAAAATCTCTTGGCCATCCTAGGACTGAGACAGAATCAACAGTTGAGAGACCAGAAATATCAGCCTAGTGAGGCTGAGGGAGTAAGCAAGATATTTGAGTTCTTTGAGTTGAGGGGAAAAAGCCTGCTATAACCCATTCCCAAAGACCTGGCACCACCTACCTAAAAACTAGGAAGAACAGGCCTTCAGTGGATATGCTGTACATCATGGGAGCTATGGTTCAATATGGTTGGCAAGAAATTAGGTCACTGTGTACACCCTTGGTCACACAGGTATCTAAACCAGGTATCACTTGATATTTTCAGGTATCTAAAACAGCCATCAGCTACAAAAAAAAATGGGTGAAAATCCATAGATCTAGAATACAGGAACTCAGAGAAGAACCCCAAGCAGCATTCACAAAAAGGACACCCCAGAGAATTGGTACCTAAAGGAGTAAACATTTGTCCTTCATCTCTCTTTCTGGCAGAGACCACCACTTTTCCTGAGTGGTGATCTTACAGGCCTTTATTTCTTGGTATGAGGTAAGGAAGAAAGCACCCAACAACCCCCACCCCCAAAGAAATCCTTACTCTCCAATCCTCTAGACTCCATGGGGATATTCTCTCAGTGGGTGTCCTATCTACAGGAATTCTAACACCTCTCTTCAGAACTGAGGGTATCTGTCACCCATTTTTTTCAACTTTGCAGTTTCTGGTGATGGAGGAGAGCCTATTTAGCATGTAAAAACTATCATCAAATATTAAGGGAGGGGGAATAGAGATAAAGGTGGGTAAGCATACTTGAGCATAAATGAGCATACTTAAGTAAGCATACTTGAGCATACTTAGCATAAATGAGCTAGTATTAGCTCCTCATTTTCCACAGTAGGAGTTAAAAATATTATCTAACATTCATATATCAAGAAGAAGATGTGTAACATTATAAGGAACTAATCAATAGAATAGTTAAATCATGAATAGATCAAGGCAGGGGTTGGGGGAGAGGAAATATCCAGGCAGGAGTCTACAGATTGTCACCACAAGTTCTTCTATATTACCTGTATTACTTGGATAAACTTTTTTTTTTTTTGAGACAGTGTCTCACTGTGTCACCCTAGGTAGTGTGCCATACTGTCATCATAGCTAACAGTAATCTCGAACTCTTGGGACTCAAGTTATCCTCTTGCCTCAGCTTCCAGAGAGCTGGGACTATAGGCATATGCCACCACGCCCTGCTAGTTTTTCTATAAATTATACTTATATATTTTCTGATATTATAAAATATTGGCCTGTATTTTCTTTGTTTTTTTGAGACAAAGTCTCCCTCCATCACGCTCAGTTGAGTGCTGTGGCATCACAAAAACTCACAGCAACCTCCAACTCCTGGGCTTAGGCGATTCTCTTGCCTCAGCCTCCTGAGTAGCTGGGACTACAGGCTCCTGCCACAATGCCCGGCTAAGGTGTAGAGGTTTGATATGAG